>JAXGGA010008403.1:0-57112 GCA_038373865.1 Uloborus plumipes
TCGCTGCATAATTATTTTACTCTTCAGTAATTATTTGCTAGCCACTCCATCAACCGATAGGAATTACGATAAAGTAAACTGAAATGTCTTTAAATATACTTTCATTCATAGTTTGACAAAAAAAGACTCGCGAGCTCTTGGTGGTTGGAAAAATTTTATATTTGGTTTCCATTATTCTGAAATCTACGCAATATTTTATAATTTGTTATCAAATGAAAGCATAAAAATTTCATGAATAACAATCTTTATTTCTACGATGTTCCGACAGTGGCAACAAAAGGTTTTTCAAACACAGAAACCTTCTTCACTAATATACCCTTCGTGTCTAATGGCTTGAAGAAGTAATTCTCTCTGCTGCCTACTATTATTAAAGCTCTTTCATATCTTTGCTTTAAAAAATCTTCATTTGCAACCACTTCCGCTGCTGTAACGAAAAACATCTGTATCCCCTTTATGTTTTGAGAGGCAAATTGAAATAGATTATGTGCATTTAAAATCTGTCCTTCGACAGTTCTTTGAAGACTTGCCCTTATTGCAAGCCGTTTTATTGTGCCCCCTACTCCATCGCATGCATTCTTGCCATGACTCGTGGCAAAGAAATGCCATTCAGCTGCCATGTCGTGGTCTTCCTTGTGATAGCATAGTTTTTTTTTTAATTTTACGAAGTTTTTAAACTTATCGAAAACTTGATTTTTAAAGAAATTTGTTTCAAAAATTCAATATTTTTTTTTTAAATTTCAGAACAACAAAAAACAGCCTTCTAATATCTTGATCATAAAAACATTATGATGTTTTCATTTGAGAAAAAAAATGGCGCAGTTGTTAACTGGTAATCCGGAGATATGACCTATTGATCATACCAACTGAAAAAACACGTTTGATATTTTTATTCCAAAACTACAAAAAGCACCCTCCTAATTTTTTATACATAAAAAGGGTATAATGTTGTCATAACAGAAAAAAAGTGTCGTGCATTTCTTAGTTGGTAGTCCGGAGATATGACCTATTGATCATACCAACTGAAAAAGCACACTTGAATTTTTTATTCCAAAACAACAAAAAACACCCTTCCAATTTTTTATACATAAAAATTATATGATGCGGTCATCACTGAAAAAAAAAATTGAGCAGTTCTTAGTTGGTACTCCGGAGATATGACCTACTGAACATACCAATTGAAAAAACACAAAATCTGACTTCAGACGACCATTGGCAAAATTCTATTTTTCAGAATCTCATTTTTGTCACTAATATTGAAGGAGAAAATAATTAGCTTTAAAATGATACGTAAACTGGCTTAATTGAATGAAAAATGAGGAAGTTATAGAGCTTTTTCAAAATACATACCAAAAATAAAAAAGCAAAAATTCTGAAAAAATCAAAATTTCAAAAAATTCTACAGCCCTAAATTTTTATTCAAAAAATCTAAAAAAATTAATTTGAGTTTATCTCATGGGTATCTATTCTTAAAAAAATATTGAACAAAATCCGAGACATGACGGCACATAGCCTTAGGCGATTTGACGTGGAACGACCCTACTTTCTTTTCCTCCCCTTTTTATCCCTTTGCGAAAATAATTGTTTCACTTGTAAGACGAGAGGTTTTTTGTACAAATTTATCATTGATTTTCGATTTCTCAAGAGTTTTAACTATACTCCAGGGTCCGTCCCGCCTGTTTTTTTCTCTTTTACGGTATAAACAGGGTCTTAGTATTATAGTAAAAAAAAAAAAAAAAATTGCCGCTAGAAACAGCAAATCTCAGAAAAATCCTTAATCAAAGATTTTTTGTAAAAAAAAACAAGAAAAAAAAATTTTTTTTCTAACGCTTCTAAAGTATAGTTTTCTTTGTTTTAAGGTCATCAAATACCTCTAGCGTGAAGGTAGTGACGAAAAAATATTTATTTGACCTAATGCAGGGACAAAACTTACCTTCTTTTGATGAGAAATTGGATTATTTAGAGAATTACTTGCTGATGCGCTCTGGTGATACATCAGAATACAATAAAAAAAACTCTTAAGCATAAATTTTCATACGTTAAATCGCAAATGAAACAAAGATGGTTGAAAGCACATAAAATTAAAGAGTTTTTCGAAAAAAATAATAGTTCTTAGTTTTCCCGCGAAGAGTGCAACTTAGATATTTTTCATGGATTATTATTATCATCAGATCCATTGTTAAGTAGTTTGAGGCCTATCAGGAAAACCTCACATGATTCTTTTTTAAGCGAAACTATTGCAATGTTGTTGCCTGGGGATCTAAATGAGACCGAAAATGAAATATAGGACTCTGACACATCTTTTTTTTTAAATTAATAACTTTTCATAAAATTATCATTTCATGTTGTCTTTTTTTTATTACTTTTTTTAATAATTTTTATAAAATATTTTTTTTTATGATATACATTTGGAACATATTTTTTTTAGAATATTTATTTTTTTTTACTCAATACAGTGTTTCATTTTATAACAACCTCTTTTAATTACTAAAATCTCATTTATAAGCTGTTAACAGCAGTAAAATGTTTTTGGCCGCCTAAATTCGCGAAATCTACCTATGTGCATTGTTACAAACGTAACAATAAAACTTTAAACACACATAATTACATTTTGGTTAGATGAAAATCAATTCTGTTTTTTTTTTTTTTTTTGTCTTGTATAATTCGATGTTATTTATGCTATCTAAAGTTTTGGCGCCGATTCTGTGTTTATAAAACACACAAAAAAAACCAGTCATGCTTTAAGTTTGACATATTCCGCGGAAAATCGGAAGTTTACTAGCTGCCAGGGCAGCTAGATTAGCTTCCTGCGGCATGCTGATGCATAACGTCCCCCCTCTCTAACTTTTACCTCATTCTGAAATTATATTATTTGATATAATTTAATGTTCATTCGATTTCAAGACATACCACGCACGTGGCCCGGCGTTGCACGGGCACTTCGTGCCCTGAAAGTAGTGAGAAAAAAAATTTAAAGAAACTACTCCCCGCCAAGGCGGCTCGCTTACAGGCGCTTCACGCCTTTACTTTTTTCCTATATAAAAAAATCATTCGAATTATTGAGATGCTTCACGCCTTCAAGATGGTGAGGAAAGTTTCAGTAAGTTCAGGTCGCTCAAAGAAAAAAAGCAGACATAGATACTCAGTTTTTAATATAAGTAGATGGCTCTTCAACAAATAAATGTTCCAAAATATTACCAGTAGCTAGCGATAAAAATTCTACGTAAGTGGTCCGCTTATGAGTTTCGTGTTTGATTTAGTTAAGCCTTCATTCAAAATTCTCATTATCATTGTTATTATACTGTTTCATAGCAACGACGGTTTGCAAGAATGGATTTCATATTTAATCATTTATTAGGCTTAATCGCTTTAAACTTGACTACTTATTAATTGATATCTTCGCTAATTAAAATCGTATAATTATATCAATTGAAACTAAAGAAGCTTGAAAAATTACTTATCTATCGGTACCTGGTTCGACTTTCAGTTCATTGGCGTTCAGGAGAAAGAAGCGTGACATAGAAAGATAGTTAGAAAGAAAGATAGTTAGAAAGATAGTTAGAAAGAAAGATAGTGAGAAAGATACTCAGTTTTTAATATAAGTAGATTGTACTTATGAAATTTTGTACTTTTTATTGCGAATAAAGCTTATAAAAAAAGCTTTCATATTTAATTTTTTTCCTTTTATGATTTAGTAAAGGCTTTTATTTGATTCGTTTTGCCTTTATTTAAACAGTGCGGCAATAAAAGCGGCATAGTTAGCTCTGTAAAACGGGTTACACGGCGAGTACACTGTTTCCGCAGGAAAAATCATTCGCGCTATAAGGAATCTCTTATTAATATATAACATAAAAACCAAATGAGGCGATAGCACATAGCTAATCACATAAGAGGTTTTTATAAACAAATTCAACCTATGTTTTATGCGATTATTTTATTTATTGAAATTTCAATGACTATTGTTTTGGAAAAATGAGATTAGATGCTTGTCAAGAGATAATTGCACTATCTTTCGCGACAGTATTTTTTATCATTTTTTTTGCAAGCGATATTTTTCTTTATTCCAAATATTCTAATTTAAATAACTATAGAGGCACTCTGTTCTATCGTTAACGGTTGCGGAAAGAGGTAAAACCGCTGCCGTAGGTTATGACCTGCATAATGAAGTCTGCGCAAAATTAATGCTTTACTTCTTTGGCTAAGTTCTTAAATCACCGCAAGATGGAGCATTCAAGTCGTTGAACTGCGCATAGGCTAGAAACAAAGTCTAACAAGGGTCCTTCCACGAAAACTCCGCCATCTTGTCCCGCACATGACTCCCATATAATTCATTAAAGTAGTAGTTTTTAAAAAGGAATGAACAAAGTTTTTTCCGTGAGAAATCCCACACCGGTTTGTGATTTCTTGACCAACAAAATTTCGTTCATTACCCTTTAAAATCACTAGTTTTGATGAAATACAAGAGTGTCACGGTCGGAATAAGATGGCGGCGTTTTTGTGGAATGGCCAAAAATTTTGTTTAACAAATGATTTTTAAACAAAAAGAAATTGTTAAGAAAAAAAAAAAAGCCTACAATGCCTTTTTTTACTTACTTTATCAAAAACCGCTAGAGGCAAAATTTTGATTTTTGGTAAAATGTCGGATTACGTATGAGTCAAATCCTATTCAACTTTCTTTGCCTAGAATTTTATAATACAGTTTAAAATATTTCATATTTTCTGTGTTCAGGAAATTTACTCTACATTTTTTGATCCCTTCTAGTGTAAATAACGATATCTATTTTTTTTTTTTTTTTTTGAGGTATGCATTTTTAAAATTGTTATACAACAGTTATTTAAATCCCCTAGATAAAAGAATAAAACCCGTCAGTCTTAGTTAAGCAACAAAAAAGGTAAATTTAAAAAGAGAGAGAGAGAGAGAGAGAGAGAGAGCGAAACTCAACACTTGAATATTGTTAATTAAACATTTGTTTCCATTTTCCATAATTCTTGGTATTCTTAGCGTTTTTATATTGTTGGCTGTTTATGATTATTACATCATCTAAAAGAGCTTAAATTATGTATTCATTACATTTTTCATCTTTACAATAATATATGAACATGATCAACAGTGATCAATACCACTACTCAATACCAAAATTGTATTCCGCTCAAAAAGTTATTACCGTAGTATTTGTCTTGCTAAAATCAAAAATCCCCTTAACAAATTGAAATTATGTCCTGTTTTCAAGATAGAGCTAATAAGGTAGCGACATCTCACTAATGTTCTATTTTCTCCGGCACACAGAAGCACCTCCCATGAAACTAACCGCCTTTAAGCATCGATCCCTGGCTGAGACAGAAAATCTCACTAGATTAATATATCCACTGAAATTTAAATTCCAGGGCGAGAAATGCCGAAAATGAGTCTCTCTAGTTGTTCGACCCACACTCATTTTTACGGGTATTATGGAGAACTAATGATTTTCTCTACTTGTCAATAAATAATGATTACGGATAGTGGTAGTGAAGTAGATTTTTTGCACAGAATGCTGTTTTTGTTACTGAACATTGATCACACTTTCGTTCGTATCTTTTTGACTTAGGAAAATCTTATTTCACTTATTTATGGGTAATTACCCCCAGGTTGGGAACCACTTCACTTCACATTCCAGGGTCCCCCGTACCCTACCACAACTCATGATTGAGAATGGGGTCTTGAAGAGCTCTTTTTTTTTATCCCGACCAGGAGCCGAGAAAACCCATGGTCCAGAACCCCCAGAGGTATCGATTCACACACAGGGTTGCCACAGGAAAAATAAATTAAAAAAGTAACAAAAGTAGCCTAAAAATTTCAAAAAAGTAGCGTAAAAATTTAAAAAAGTTGCAAAAAAAAATAGCAAAAGTAGCCTATAAATATCAAAAAAGTAGCTTGAGGAATTAAAACAGTTGCAAAGAAAAAAAAAGACGCATTCATATAATTAGATAAATGTGGTAATAAACTGTGCGGTTGAAAAATCATACAGTAGCAAAAAATCTACACCTTTACTCTTAATAGACGTAAAATGAATGCACTAATACAAAAGAAAGATACAACTTTTGCTACGACTTATAAAAAAAGGGAGTTGTTTTATTTTGCACTATTAGAACTAATTTCATACAATTATCTTAATTCTTGTTCAGTAAAAAGTTTAATTTTTCTTTATATTTAATGCTCTCTCTCTTTTTTCCAAGAGGTTTAAACTGCATTCTATGATAACCTGAACTATTTTCATGAGACTACACAAAAAACTCAACGTAAAGCAATTGTTAAGAAAACACTGCAAATAGCTATTATAAGAATGCAATATCAGCATAAAATATTCTAAAGTGTTTTGTTACAAGAATTAGCTTTATAGTAACAAATTTCTCTGTTGTAATAACTAGTCCTTCAAAAGCACGGCAGCACTTTTAATGAGTACTGCGTACTTTTGCCCGTGACTTGATTTTCCAGTTTTATTTTTTCTTCTAATTTTTTGACTATCTTTCACAAATCAGCCTTTTTTGGGGGAGGGGGGGGGGTCCACTTTCATCTATGTTAACATTTTATTTATTTTTCTGTCATAACCTAAAGCACTCTTTTTTTTATCCCTGGTACTGATGTAACGCTAATTTTTAGAACTTTAAATGCTGATACGATTTGCGATCAGGACAACTATAACAGAAAATTATGATGAATATTGCAAAGGGGGGAAGCAATATTCAAGTTTTATTTTTCTTATATTTTTTTAAATTTAGAGCTCTTTCCAGGCACTATTAGTTTTGCTTCAGTTTGATGTTGTAATTTCATTTCTCTCTCAAACCATAACCACATAAAGATACCACAACCTGACACGGTTTGATACAGGAGTAATGACGGCAATTTCAAGTGGAATGCTACGGGGGGGGGGGGGGGGGGAGTTGGGAACCGTGCCTACCACAACTCGTGGTTTTATCGGGATGGGGCCCTGAAGTGCACTCTGTTCTTTTTGAACAAGACCATGGGCCGAGCAAACCCCTGGTCCAGCACCACCAGAGGTATCGTTTCACTTGGGGGACTTTGTGACCATGACCCTTATTTAACGTCGTCCAGCCACCATTAGTAACTACGGTGGATCTTTAATCGGCTAGGATCGAACCCGGGAGTTGGGAACCATCGCTGTATCAGGTGTGAAGTAAGGTCTCTATATAGACGAGACGGCGCATCAAGATTAAGTTGTTTGGATCCAGCGCGTGTTTGAGGGTTGTCTTTTCTGGCGAGTTATCGCTTTTTGGTAACTTTTCAAGTGAATTTAACAAAGCTTGGCAATGTCCCGAAACTTTGCTTTGGTAACCGTAGCTCCGCAACAATGAAAAATGAAAGTAAAAGTAAATGAGTTGAATCCAAAGTGGTGAAACTTAAGCTTGATGCGTCGGCCTGTCTATATAGTGGCTCTAGTGTGAAGCATCTCAAAATGTTTTCTAACAGTATTGTTCACAAGGCAACGCTTTTTTAAGGAGTGAATAATACGCGATCCAGCAAGTTCAAAGACCGGGGCACCACCATTTTAGAGGCACCCAACAAGGACGGATACAAGGAAGGAACGATGGGGTCGATCGCCCCTCCGTTGAGGGACCTTGCACCGGCAATGTTTCGAAACTGAATTTCCAAAAAATAGAAGTGTACTTCGTCTTTGATGACATTCTTCCGGCAATTTTCGAAACTGAAGTTTTAAAAAATGAAAATTTGATGACCTTCGATGATGTTAACATTCCAGTGACTGTAAAAAGTTTGGAAAATTTTCAATAACTTTTGATTTAGACGTTAAACGAAATTTTGTTCCAGAAATTAATGTTTACGCGATCGACTCAAAATGAGCTCGAGATTGATCAGTCGATTGCGATCGACAGATTGCCAACCGCTGAAGATGTGCCAAAGAAAAGTATGGGAAAACATTTTGCAACGACCACAACATACTTGTTAAGTAAAGTATAGTATGATACAGATGTAGTTTAACTAATATGTCTGAAAAGATACAAAAAATTGAAATACAGATAGTAATTACAAAAACTTTATTGAGTGTTACAGAATTATTACATAAATTAATTATTTTTATTATAATTAACTGACAATATTCAAATATCAAGTTAATTCTTATATATGTAAGCAATTATACTTTTGAAAAAAAAAGATCAGAAAAAATTATAAAAATTACAAAATCCTGTCAATGGAAGAAAAAAAAAAAAAAAACTAAAAAATCGAGAAATATAATTACACTCCAGTTTGCCAAACTCAACGCAAAGTAATTAAAACCACTGGTTTTCATATGCAGCAAAATCCACAAGGTACAGCTTGCACCTATTTTGTATTATTTTTTATTTCACCTATCCAAAATACATTTTGGGAAGTAATTAGATATCTTTCTAAGATAAGAGTAAAGAAGTTTCCAGGGAACGAAACAGCAAAGATAAATAACGTTTTTTAAACCAAAATTAAAAAAAAAAAAATGGAAATTCATTTCAGAAAATTCAGTGCATAAAGCAAGAATAAAATGTTTTTCATGGAGCTTTCATTGAAATACTTTTCACTTTTGTACCTTCAACTAAAAGTGTAAAATGATCACCTTGCTCTACACATAAGGCAAAAAAAAAAAAAAAAATGAATAATATATAGTTCTACTCAAATATTTTTTATTTGAGCATTAAAAATATTTTTCTTTGAATAAATAAATAAATAAATAAACAATCAATGAATGAATAAATAAATAATGAGTTTTTGAATGACTAGATTAAAAATGTGTAAATAAATTAATGATTGACTAAATCAATGAATATGCAAATGAATGAATGAGCTATTGCACTTGACAGGTACAGAGCCTCCATTTGGGTGACGCTCTGAACTCTCTGGCACACAACAATGTTGATAACAACAACAGGTTGATAATATAAATCACAATCACATTAAGTGCAAACAATAAAACGCAGTGAACAATTTAAGATGATATCCTAAGAAATAAAACTACACACACTACCTCAAATCAAAGTTAATTGTTTTTCATTAAAGGGTAATAAGTAGTTTTCTATATATGTACAAAATTAATCAAAAAAATGCATTGATCTGAACTTTGCCAGATTTTAACCATTTACTGATAAATAAACAGCTTTTAATGTTCATATTGTTCCATCTCTTCTTTTATTTTTGAATTTTGAAATTCGTCAAAGCATAGAAAACTTTCACCCCTGGTGAACTATGCTCTCATAAAATGAGGTAAGGATTAAAGCTTATTCAATCAGTGTAAATATATTAGTAATTATAAAAATGTATAATTAATGTATCAAGAATTTTTCAAAACATCACAGGTTCTTGGTTTATCATTCAAACAAAAATACTGTATTTATATGAATGTTGTGTGCTAGTTCCATTGTCAGCAATACATTTTATCAACATTATAAAATTTTGTAATCAGTTTAGATTTGTTCACGATAAGAAAATTTGAATAAAATAGAAATGAATAGAATGCAATCTTGACGTGTTAAATAACTAACGTGTGTGTCAACGTGAACATTTTGGGGACATCAGAACTTTTCATGTTAAATTGAATTTTACTTTAACCGATATCCGCTGCTTCCCGAAATCTGGTACAACCGTGAAAAAATTTTTGTGTCTGCGAAGCATAAAGTCATGAACTAAAGTACATCTATTCAGAAATAACCCACAAGCATTCTTACGTATGTCTTAAGTAAGAAACTTTTATTAAATCTAATAAAATAGTATTAAACAAAATTAATTTGACTATAGTTGGGACAAACCTAACCTGGCAGTGTACGATATGCCTAGACTAGTAAGGTTCTGCCACACAGAAATAGTTCATCTGTAAATCATTAAGTGACTTCTAAAAACTTCTTTTCTGCAAATTTTTTTTCAAATAACTTAAGAATTGAAAAATCTAAGTCATTTATATTCAATTAAAACATAAAATTCTGTGATTTTAAGAAAGAAGAATTACAAGCTTTTACGTCATGTCATCTTCTGACCAGTAAAATTCCGAGTTCGCTTGGCAAAAATCTGGCTATTTAAACTGTATTGCAACCCTTGTATAATCTCCACCATGAAAGAAAACTGTTTTAGATAATAAAAGACAATATTAAAAGTTAGTTTGATGGCGACTATTTTACAATTTGGCATTCAATTCTATTTCAGGATATTTACTTGACGGATCGATTTTTGTCACGTTATTTAAGGGCTTGTTTTATTATTTATTGGTTTATTCTGCATTTTAACGGCTTATTCTAATTGGTTAGGGAATCATTTTTTCATTTAAATTGATTTTAAGGCTAATTTTCAAAACAGAAGCACCGAGCAATGTTTTTAGACTCAGGTATTTTTTTTATTACGCTTAAAAACAAGTCTTTGAAAATATTAAATCTGCGAAAATGTTTCTTCACAATGATCACTAACAGCACGGCTTTCTTGATGCGCGACTGAAGACTTTTCTTCAAGATTCAGCCCACAGTATGCATTTTCAAATATTATTCCAAGGTGACACTTGGTATTCATACTCAAATGCTGCTTCAAGTTCAAAACCGAAGAAAACAACATCTTGCAACACTCACAAGCGTATGGTTTCCCTTGGCTGTGCGTCTTCAAATGTTGCTTCAAGTAGGTACTCCTAGCAAAAGCTTTACCGCAACTATCACAGCAAAATGGCTTCTCTTTCGTATGTATCCTCAAATGCTGTTTCAAATTTGAGAGAACAGAGAAAGAGTTTTGGCAGTACTCACAAGAGTATGGTTTTTCTTGAGTGTGTGTTCTCAAATGGTCTTGCAAGTACAGGAGTCGGATGAATGTCTTCCCGCAGTAGTCGCAAGAAAATGGTTTGTCTTTGGTATGTAACCTCACGTGCTGTTGCATGTTGGAATACTGAGAAAACGCCTTTCCGCAATAATCGCATGAATAGGGCTTCTCTTTGGTGTGCACTCTCAAATGCAGTTTCAAGGTCGTGTTGTGGGAAAATGTCTTCTCGCAATAGCCACAAGAAAATGGTTTGTCTTTGGAATGCATTTTCAAATGCCTTGTTAAGTTTGAGACCTGAGCGAATGACTTTTGGCAATAATCACAAAGAAATGGCTTCTCTTTGGTATGTGTTCTGACATGATCTTTCATGTTTATGAGCTGGGAAAATGTCTTCCCGCAGTATTCGCAGCAAAATGGTTTCTCTTCGGAATGTATCCGCAAGTGCTGTTTCAGGCCGGAACTGTGGGAAAACGTCCCTTTGCAATAATCGCATGAGTAGGGTTTCTCTTTTGTATGTTTTCTCAAATGCAGTTTCAAGTTGGAGTTGTGAGAAAACTTCTTTTGGCAATAGTCGCAAGAAAATGGTTGTTCTCCGGTATGCATCTTCATATGCTGTCTCAAAGTCGAACCCTGAGAGAATGACTTTTTGCAATAATCACAAAAAAATGGTTGGTCTTCTGTGTGTGTCCTCAAGTGCTCTTTCAAGGTTTTACTGTGAGAGAATGATTTTTTACAGTACTCACAAAAAAATGACTTTCCCTCTGTATGTGTCCTTAAGTGCTCTCTCAAGGATTTACTGTAAGAGAATGATTTTTTACAGAGCTCGCAAAAAAATGGCCGGTCTTCTGTGTGTGTCCTCAAGTGCTCTTTCAAGGTTTTACTGTAAGAGAATGATTTTTTACAATACTCACAACAAAATGGCTGGTCTTCCGTGTGCGTCCTTAAGTGTTCTTTCAAAGTTTTTTTGTGAGAGAACGACTTTTTACAGTACTCACAAAAAAACGGTTTATCGTTAGTACACATCACCCAATCTGTTTCCCGATGTGAATTCAGATATAAAATGTTTTACAAAAATTTACATGAACATCATTGACACTCATACACGTTTTCAAGTTAAATTTTAGAGCAACTAACATTTCAAGACAATGCATAATTTTATTTATTTATTTGTTATTTTTTTAATGACCAGAAGAAGTATGACTCTTTCATGGTATGCATTCTTAAACAAGATATTATGGAAGCGATTTGATGCATTAAAAAATAGATGCTAATTTTGTAAGAGATAAAACTTCACATCGATTATTACTTGCTGCTTTTAGCAGATGACCCATCAGCTTTGAATTTCAATAAGTGCTTTGAAATAAGAGTAGTATCATGAGTTATTCAGTGAATTGAAAGTTCTTTAAATAAAATAAGTGTTCTTTTCTTCACTGAGCAAAATATAGGTTTAGTTTTCAGGTAAACATGAAAAATTACTTACTTATTGTCAAGATTTGCAAATAAAATGGAGAAGAAAAATTAAGAATCTCTCTTACAAGCCTTTAAGATTTCATATAAATACCATGCTGTAAGTTCGAAAGTCAATCTAATCTTGGTCAGGAAATCTCTACCATAATGATAAGTGAAGCTTTATACTTCAAATACAGCACACTACCTCCACCAAAGAAAATTTCTGAAAAGAATTAATAGTCAGTCTTAAAAATTATTTTCAAAACATTCAGTCAAAATATTTGCACTACACCTTCAGACATAACATATATTATTTAAATTACACTATAAAAACTGAGCGAACTGGTTTACCTGACAAAAATTAAACGATTTTGTATTAGTTAGTTGTCTATTTATCCATCTGTGCGAGGTGCCCA
Source organism: Uloborus plumipes (assembly GCA_038373865.1). Classification (NCBI taxonomy): domain Eukaryota; kingdom Metazoa; phylum Arthropoda; class Arachnida; order Araneae; family Uloboridae; genus Uloborus; species Uloborus plumipes. The sequence goes on from JAXGGA010008403.1 coordinate 12,634, forward strand.
TGGGGGGGGGGGGGGGGGGATTATGGCGCAAATTGCGCCATCAAAATTTTTGAGGGGGATTTTTAAAAACTAATTTATTTATTTACTTATTTATTTAAATTATTTACTGATTTTTTCATAAAAATTATTCATTAATTGATATTTTCAATTTAAATTAGTTATTTTATTTCTTTATTATTATTTATTTTGTATGTGTGAGTGTGCTTAGAATGTCTGGAAGAGAAAAAAAAGTGATTCTGTTCTACGCATAATTAGTACTTTTAGAAAATTAATAATAAATCAAAAAAAATTGAAAAAAAAAGAATAAATAAATAATGTTTAAAAAAAAAAATAAATATTAAACAAATAATATAAAAAAATTAAATAAAATAAAAAAGAGAGGTAAAAATAAAAAGCACAAGAGGGTTGTGAAAAATGGGGGGGGGGGGGGGGGGGTGGAGCCGCCGCTAAGAGGAGTGTCACGGCTTTACTTTTTTCCTGCATCAAAAAATCATTCGAATTATTGAGATGCTTTGCGCTTCAAAATGGTAACGAAACTGCAGCAAGTTCAGCTCGCTCAAGGGAAAGAAGCAGACATAGATAGATACTTAATTTTTAATATAAGTAGATGGCTTTTCAACTAATTTATATTTCAAAAAATTACAAGTAACAAGCGATAAAAATAAAAGTACTACGTACGTGGCTCGCTAATGAGTTTCATGTTTGATTTAGTTGACACCTTCATTCAAAATTAGATTAGAGTCTGTTTCGTCAAATTTACAAATTTATCGCATTTGGTACAGTAGTCAATGCTTAGCGTGGGCCCTGCTAATACTAATTGAAGAATAACAATATGGTGCATTGAACAATTGTACTGGAATTATGCATAAAATGATATTGGAAAGATGTTAAAACTCTAATAAAAAAGAACAAGCACATGTCATAAATAGGATGTCCAACATTCCTTTTAACAGTGTATCTGCACTTGCTTTTTTCAACGAATGATCTAAATGTGTGTTTGATGTCCAGGTAATTTTACTTTTCGGAAAAATTAAGGAAATATTATTCTTCTGAATAGTATTTGACTGTTTTATCTGTCAAACAAAAAGATTGATTTAAGTGCTTATAAAAGATCCATACTAGTGGCATACCTAGCCAATTTCATACTTGATTATAACCCTGCAAGAGCAATAAGAGAAAATATGTTTCTCCATAGTTTATGAACATCTTCAATACATCTTTCCCTATGCCCTTTTAAGCAGTATGTGGGGTGTCTGGCAGCTGAGAGATGCTGCAATTTTTACTGCGCATCGCATTTTGCTGGCAAAAATAAGGATTTTTTAACCTTAAAAATCACTATTATTTCCAGTACAAGTGTGATGTGCAGTAAAAAATGCAACCACTCTCAGCAGCCAGACACCTGGCATGCTGTTTAGAAGAGTATAGGGTAAGACATATTAAAGAGCCAGACGTCTTAAAATCGTTGTTTTCTGAACGGACTATTAGATAATTAACAAAACTTTCTGTATCACCTCATACAATAACAAAAGCTCAAAATTTTTTTCAAAAATTAAAAGAAAAACGTATGCACTAAAAATTTCGTCCTGGAAAGCAGTTCGTCATGGAAAGCAGTTATTACTTTCTTCAAAATTAAAAAAAACTTTACAGTGCAATTCCTCAGTTTACACCTGTTTTCACTAGCATTTAAAAATCATAGCCTGTGCAGAAACTATCACAGGCATATTGCATGAAATAAGTGTTGGGAGCCAAGATTGAAGTACTCATACAAATAATAAAAAAAAGTTACACAGCTTACAAATTTCGCACTCCAAAAAACTGTATACTCACTATCGTTTTTGCGTTAGTTCCAAAATTATGACGAAATGAGTTTCTTTTTACTGTTCTATCTTCTTCTAAATTTCCACATAGCAAACTTCAACACTCAGACGGTAGAATGCTTTAGAATTGAATAGGTTCGAGCTAATTCACGAAAACTAATGCCAGCTACAATGAAATAAAATCAGGAGAAAGGAAACCAATAATTTTTAGAAAGACGACTTAGTCAAAATACAAACTGGCCGGCAATAAATTTTCACAGAAAGCGTCTTCAACAGTGACTAGTGCGTCTGCGTAAACAAAGTAAGTCGGTTGCAGCTAAATATCAACCGTTAAGAAATAGAGCCGTGTTCGAATAGGGTAACTTTTTTCTTCAGGAAAAAAAAAAAAAAGTTTCAAATTTTCTTGGAAAAGGAGTTTTGCGTGTAAATATAGCTGCCTAAGACTTATGATTTTTTTTATTAATATACTAATTTGAGTACAAAAAAATCGGTGGTTGTGTTTGAATAGAGCAACCGGCAAGTAACCAAGGCAGGAATTCAAGTGAAACACGGACAATCGCAACTCACCAATGCAATCGCAAATTCCTAAAATTTGGATTCAAGTAAAACGTTACAATCGCTACGAGATGCGATTCTAATGTAATTCGACTTCCAGTAGCGATTGCAATTTTGGTCTATTGCGATTGCAATGGTGTTTCACTTGAATTCGGCCCCAAGATTGTCAGCTGTGAAAATTTGCTTGTGTTCGAATAGAGCTACCGGCATCAAGATTAAGTTTCACCACTTTGGATCCAGCGCGTGTGGGAGGGTTGTCTTTTCTGGCGAGTTATCGCTTTTTGGTAACTTTTCACGTGCATTCAACTTAGGCAGGGATTCAAATGAAACAGCACTGCGATCGCTTCGAATTGCAATCGCTACTGGAAGTGAATTACATTATAATCAACTTAAATTGGCATGACGTCACTACGGGTGGAGCCAATAAGAGCTTACAAGCACTCAGCGATCTCCTCTTATTCGCCAAGTAGGCTGTGACGTTTTATCTAGCTCGTTTTTCATAGGCAAACGTCACGCTGACGTCACGATGTTTTTATCAAGAAACGTTCTAATGTAATTCATTTCCAGTCGCGGTTGTAATTTGCGATTGCCTGTTTCACTTGAATCCCTGCCAAAGCTTGGCAATTTCTCGGAACTTTGCTCTGGTAACCCTTGCTCCGCAACAATGAAAAATGAAAGTAAAAGTAAATGAGTTGGATCCAAAGTGGTGAAACTTAAGCTTGATGCGTCGACCTGTCTATATAGCGGTTCTAGTTTGACCTAAGGTCCCTATATAGACGAGCCGACGCATCAAGTTTAAGTTTCACCACTTTGGATCCAACTCGTGCTATTTCTTTCTGCGACTGAAGAGTGGTTGTCTTTTCTGGCAAGTTATCGCGTTTTGGTAAATTTCCGGCGTGCAAAATTATTAGCGGCACATTAATTTGGCAAAGTTTTGCAATGTCCGAAACTTTGCTCTGGTAATCCTACTCGGCAACAATGAAAAATGAAAGTAAAAGTAAATAAGTTGGATCCAAAGTGGTGAAACTTAAGCTTGATGCGTCGGCCTGTCTATATAGCGGCTCTAGTTTGACCACTTTGGATCGAGGTAAGGCCCCTATATATACGAGCCGGCGCATCAAGATTAAGTTTCACCACTTTGGATCCAGCGCGTGTTATTGTGTTTGAGTGGTTGTCTTTTCTGGCCAGTAATCGCGTTTTGGTAATTTTTCACTATAATTAAGCAATTATTAGCTGTACGTGGATTTGGCAAAGCTTAGCAATGTGCCAAAACTTTTTTCTGGTAACCCTACTCCGCAACAATGAAAATTTGAAAGTAAAAGTTAAGGAATTGGATCCAAAGTGGTGAAACTTAATCTTGATGCGTCGGCCTGTCTATATAGCGGCTCTACCTCGATCTAGAGCCGCTATATAGACAGGCCGACGCATCAAGATTAAGTTTCACCACTTTGGATCCAATTTCTTAACTTTTACTTTCAAATTTTCATTGTTGCGGAGTAGGGTTACCAGAAAAAAGTTTTGGCACATTGCTAAGCTTTGCCAAATCCACGTGCCGCTAATAATTGCTCACAGTGAAAAATCACCAAAACGCGATTACTAGCCAGAAAAGACAACCACTCAAACACACAAACACATGCTGGATCCAAAGTGGTGAAACTTAATCTTGATGGGCCGGCTCGTATATATAGGGGCCTTAGATCGAAGGCGTGCTTTTTGAGATTTGAGTGGTGTTTTTTCTGGCAAGTTATCGTGTTTTGGTAATTTTTCACTGAGAGCAAATTATTAGCGGCACGTGAATTTGGCAATGTCTTGAAACTTTTTTCTGGTAACTCTAGCTAAAATTGAAAGTAAAAGTAAATAATTTGGATCCAAAGTGGTCCAACTTGAGTTTGATATGTCGACCTCTCTATATAGCGGCTCTAGGGTACTCTTATGCATTTCTTTTTCTATTCCGCTGGAACGAAGCTGATACTGGCCGTGGGGTGTTCGACTTCTTTCCAAAAGTCACCCTCTACCCCAAGGTCTCTAGTAGAGCCGAGACCATATTCCTGAGTGGTCACGGTCCCTTCCCAACCTATCTCTTCCGTTTCTCATTGGCTGACTCCCCAAATTGCTCCTGCTCACTTATTGGATCCCCCGAGCACTATCTTTTCGAATGCCCTCTAACCGCAGAGTACCATTTCAGAAGAAATCCCTCTATCACCTTTGCAGAAAACATTTTACAAGCGCTTAAGATCCCTCACGCGCGCAATAAACTAAACTCCCTCTTCCTGCGACTCTCAACTGAGAGCTACCTTTTTCAGGAAATGTAGTCTGTGGCTTTATTATTATTGTTATTGTTATTATTATTTTTTTTCTGTAAAACGTCTGTCAGTTCTGCTCTATATTCTATGTATTGATGTTTTGTTCTGCTATTGTTTATGTGTTTTATGTATCTTTTTCTGTATTTTCTGTTTTCTGTACTCTGTAACTTCAATGTTTATGTCCTCTGTATTTTCTGTAATTTCAATGTTGTCAAATAAAGTCTCCAGAGATCCATTCAACCGAAAAACCATTAAGATGGTAGTCACGGGGATCTCTGGGGTGAAATGAAATGAAATGAATGGTAATATTGAAAAAAGTTGTCGCTAGTGGAGGTTGAGCGAGGAAGTTTTTGAGCATGATAGGAATATTAATAGCACCAATAAAACTAATTTAAAATTGGTTACCCAAGGGTGGATCCAACTTCTGGTTAAATAAGGGTTAAGGCCCCTATATATATAGGAGCCGGCGCATCAAGATTAAGTTTCACCACTTTGGATCCAGCTCGTGTTTGTGTGTTTGAGTGGTTGTCTTTTCTGGCCAGTAATCGCGTTTTGGTAATTTTTCAATGTGAGCAATTATTAGCGGCACGTGGATTGGCAAAGCTTAGCAATGTGCCAAAACTTTTTTCTGGGTTAACCCTACTCCGTCAACACATGAAAAATTTGAAAAATAAAAGTGAAGGAATTGGATCCAAAGTGAGTTGAAAACTTAACTCCTTGATGGGTCGGCGTCATCTCTGGAAAAGGATGGTGTCATAAATGTCGTTTTTTAAAATTTTAACAGGGAATCCTATTTTCAAATGTTACTGGGGATTTTACAGAAACAGAAGTCGAAAACGACGCACACTTATATGTAAATGTAGTGCTCCTCTGAAAAGTTGTGATGAACTTGATAATGTTTAACTTTTTTAGGGATATTAAGGATAGAGTATTCAGCACTGAATCGATATAGGTTTCTTTCATATAGTGCTCAAACTCAAATCTACTTAAATGTAACACGTTCCCTTTTTTTACTGAACTCTCCAAAAAGAGGTAAACATTAGGGTGGTTAGAAAAACTCAAATATTAATTTCAAAGTTGCAATAGCGTGGAAAAATTTCAAATTTTCAAGACAAAACTAGCTATCGTGGCCGTCACGAAACTTTCTTCTATATCTATCTTATAAATTCCGGTTACAAAATAAAATACTCGCCCGAATAGTTGGAGACAGCTCCAATTTCCCAATTATCGTAAGACCCCTGCAAATGCAGAATCAAGAGCGAAATTGGAAATCATTGCAAAAGCCTTGTTTAGATTAATTGCAAACATTTTATTTGTTAGTAAAAAGAAATTGGCAACAGTTAAAATTTCAAATCATTGAAAGTTTTTAGATGTTTTGATAATTAATTAGCGTGAAACGGGGCCACGTGATGGGCCTAGAGGTAGAGGTTTGAATCCCGCCCTGCCCACGGATGTTATTTAATTCATCCTCTATGTGCCGTAAATCTGTCCTGCGTTTGTTAGGAGGCAAAGCGCATTGCACGCATTGAAGCTGATGGCTTCTGAAAAAAAAAAAAAAAAAAGCGTGAAAGCGATTTTTTAATAAATTTATTTTTCGCATTGTTGACTGAGCGCAAAAATCACCCCCCCCCCTGGGGCGGTTAGCGCCAAAATTTAATCGATGCTTGCTTCCATATTGGGTTAGTGTTATTCCAAATTTTATTCAAATCGCAGCAATATTTCTCAAGATATAGCAGGTGCAATGACAAAATAAGCACTTTTGATTGCACGACCCCCGTTTAAACAATTGACACAAAAATTGAATCAGCTCTTGTACTCTTTGACGTCTACTTGAGTACCAATTTTTGTTCGATTTCGTTCATCACTTCTCGAGATATAGCAGTTACATTAAATAAGAAGAACGCTCGATTGCTCCACCCCTTGAAATACACACAAATTGAATCAGCACCTTAGAGACATTTTCGTTTGATTCCGCCGGTTACTTCCTGAGATATAGCAATCACACACGCGCAGAAAATGTGTGATTGCTCCACCCCCCTTGGAGGAATTCGTTAAAAAAAGTCAGGTGCACCAGTTCACATGGTGGTACATATGTGCAAAAATTTTTGTTCGATTTCATGCAGTAGTTTTTGCTCTAGCGCGGCCACAAAAACTTGTCACTCACATACAGACTCACACACGACCACACACAGACACAACAGACAGACATTTTCCAAAAATAATCGAAATGGACTCAGCGCACCTCAAAACGTGCAAATCCGTCAAAATTCGACATTCAAAAATTTTCACGAATCCAATACTTTCTTCTATATATTAGACTAGCAGTACCCGCACGGCGATGCCCGTGCAAAAAATGTAAAGGAAGTCAACTGAATATATTTAAATTCACTCCAACCCTCTGAAGAAAAATTATTATATTCTTTAATTCAAATGTGCTTCACGACCTTTTAAATTCCACTAAAAGTCATGTTGAAGTTTAAATCACAATGCGCCAAATAAATCAAAAAAAAAAAAACATTAAGTTAAGTAAGTAACAGAAGATTTAGTCAATTTTCAAGGCTTAACTCTATACGCAAATTTAAACCACCGAAGAAAGAGCTGTTTGTCTAGAAAATGGACCTAGTGTTTCAGTTTTGAGTAGGGGTAAGCCTTGAAAATTGACTAAATTTGATTAATTAATATCTCTGTTCTAATTAACCTAGAGAAACGTGCTAAAACTTTTGTTTTTTTTTAGAAAAAAAAAACCTTTTCAAGGATGTAATGTTTGTCCGGGGAGGGGGGGAGTTTTCCCCCTTAATTATGCCGGATACACCAAAAATGAGACTAATTAATTAATTTTAAAAAATCTAATTCGAAACTTAGAATTCGGCTTTCGAAGTGCATTTCACGGGGATGCGTTCGAATTTTTGTGCCAAGTTTCAGGTGGGTAGGTGCTGTGGGGACTTCTGGCCATCGGTTAAACATACATACAAATGAACAAACACAGCCCACCATCTTTATATATGTAGATGGCACTTTTAATGCCATTTCACAGTTTGTAGTGTTCAATGGCAGGATTATTTTAGTTTTAAAGACTTTTTCTTCTTTTCTTGTGTGTGTGTGCGTGTGACAAACTCATTTATTTTTAGCAAAATTTTTATGTTTCAATGGAACTTTTGACACAATTGTAGTGAGAAGATTTTCGAAAACTCTCAACGACCACAGCAATTTCGACCTTGAAATTTAATATAATTCACCCATTTAACCGTAATTTCAATGTAAAATTGGTCGCCAAATCTAAATTGATTAATATAGGGAACCGATTGTGTCAGGTAGCTCAGCCACAACCATTCTTCCATGATTTTAATGCGAACATTAAAAGGCAAGAAATATAATGTCTTTCGCACCATCTCTTTGAAGTGATCACAATCTAACAGTGACCCTCAAATAAGCGAGATTTCACTGGCTGGGAGGTTTGGTAAATTTTCCGATTATTGCCAAACTTTACGACGCCAAATACGAAAAGTAACTGAATAGCGGTGTTACCGAAAATGTTAGAATGGAACTATTATTGTTAAAAATTTAGCAATGGCGGCATTAAATACATGTTTTAAACATGCAAAAAAATACCCTTTAGACTGTAAACAACAACTGTTCCTTCCCAGAGCGTTTTCTTTGATTTGGAGAAAGTAGTGCTTCACTGGCTGGGAGGTTTGGTAAATTTCCCGATTGTCGCCAAACTTTATGACACCAAATACGAAGAGTGATTGAATAGCCATCACTAATTTTTTAACAATAATAGTTCCTTTCTGACATTTTCGGTAACACCGAATAATGATGAAGTTAACTGAATAAATTTAAATTCACTCCAACCCCCCCCCCTCTGAAGTAAAATTATTATATCCTTTAGTTCAAATGCGCTTCATCTTTTAAATTCCACTTAAAGTCATGCTAAAGTTTAAATCAATTCGCCAAATAAACCAAAAAGACAGAAAGTTAAGAAAGAAACAGGATATATTAATCATTCAAATTGAATAAATTTTCAAGGCTTAAATCTATAAGCAAATTTGAACCACAAAGTAACTTCAGGGACAAAAAAAAAAAAAAAAAAAAAGAAAACTGATCAGGAATATGGACCCAGTGTTTCAGTATTGCGCACATAGTTAAGCCTTGAAAATTGACTAAATTTGATTAATTAATATCTCCTATCCTAATACACGGAGAGAAACGTGCTAAAACTTTTTTTTTTCAGAAAAAAACCCTTTCCAGCGATATATAATGTTATGGGGTGGGGGAAGGTCCCCCCTCAATTATGGCGGATGCACCAAAAATGAGTCTAATTAATTAATTTAAAAATAACAAATTCGAAATTTAGAATTTGGCCTTCGAGATGCATTACACGGGGATACGTTCGAATTTTTGGGCCAAGTTTCAGGTTTTTAGGTGCTGTGAGGGCTTCTGCCCAGCGGTTACAAACGTACAAACAAACAAACACCGTCATCTTTATATATAGAGATATAGAAGAAAGTAAAAAGAGAAAAAAAGAGAAAAAATATTGAAATCGATTGATATCTTTCGGTCGCACATAGGTAAAGAAGTTTGACAAAGTATGAAAAAACTTTTTTGCGATTTTGTTTCAACTTTTTAAATTGGATGTTTTCGTAATGTAATAGTTTATTACGTTTCCTCATTTTGCCTTAAAACATTGTGCGTTAATTTCTGTTATTTTTCTGGTCGCGCATTCGCACCAAAATTATACAAAATAATAAAATGTTAAAACCTCTTTTCTGCCAGAAGCTCCCTAGTTGCTGTTTGTTTGCGGACCTCTGGGCTCTCTAAATCTGTTCATGTTTGACAGCCCTAAAATATGAAATAGAAAGGGAATACAAAGAAAAGAAACAAAAAGGAAGGAGACCCCCCCCCCCCTTTTTCTGCTGGAGGAGAAAATGTTTTGGGTATTTTCAAATTTAAGATTTCTTCGGGGCCCCTTGGCAACTGCTTATATTGATTATTTAGTAATCCGGTCCTGTATATGCTGTAAACCTTGTAAGTATTAGCGCGTACACATTGTTTTCTTCGTGTTTTGACTTCAACACGCTTTTATCACTCTCCCGTATTCATAGTTTTTCACTAACTCTTTGAAAAACGATAGACTGTAGTTCTATAGCAAAAAGCAAAGCAATTTATCTGCATTTAAAACACATTAAAAAAAAAAGAAGAATGAAATGGTAAATCAAAATATAAAGCCTTTATTTTTCGGAAATTTTTACAACATGATAGTAAAAGACAAAAAACACAACAGTTTGGTTTTTTCCGCACAAAAACCATCAGAATGTTGATTTCTGTCTGTCCCCACTATGTACACACAATTCCTTTTCAATGCTTAATGTACAATTGCTTAATGAATGATGAGTAGAGGAAAAAGTGAAGATCTCAGATGTGAACAGAGGTACTGTCTTTCATTTGATTTCGGATTGGAATGCATAGAGTGGATTTTCAATGGCTGTGGATCCGGCTCCCTGGAAAAATGTTAAAAAAACATGTGTGACAGTATTGTTTAGTGAAAACTGGAAGTAAGAAAAATAACAACTTCAACTTTAACTTACATCTTCGCTTCTGACGGGCATGTGAGAGTTCAATTCTCCAAATGTCAGCTGCAATGAAATTTAATAAGTTAAACTTAAAAATGTCTTTCTACATATGCATGAAATAACACAAAAGACATAAAAGGACACAAAAGACTAAACTCTGAGAAATTATTTCGAAATTAGGATAAAAAAGAACAGAAAACTAAAAGCGGGAAATGCAATAAAGTACTATATGAATTCTTTTTTAAACGAGAGAGTGAGCTAGTTTCAAAGAAACAAAAATCGAACTGAAATGGTTCGATCTAAGAAATCACATGCGAAGACGCACGAGGTCAGCCCCTAGAAATGTCAAGAAAAAAAAAAAGAAAAAAAGAAACAATAGGACTTTCCAAAAAACTGCGCAGTTTTTCATCAAAATTTCATAAACCTCAAAACTAAGCTAGTCAATTCAGAATTTACAGATAGTTCGTAATGATGGTTTTTGACACTAACTTATAAGCTTCTAAACTTGTTCTTTGCATTAAAAAGAAAAGAAAGAACCATCGGTAGTCGGGTTGTTGGTACAATTTCAGAATCCACTTCACTTGCACTAGTCATTTACAGTATTGTGCTACTTTTTCGATTTCATGACAATCGTTGACAGATTTGCTCATAATTACACATAATAAGGATTGTGGTAACAAATTATTTTCTTGAAATGACTCCAAAAATTTTTGCCCAAAGGTCACTATAAATTTTGCTGGTGAGACGGGCCAACTATTTATACACCTTTCAGTTCAAATTGTCTAAATAGCGGTACCATCACTCCCCCTGTACCCATCTTTTTAAAATTTATAGGAAATACATCAGAATTAAAAAAAAAAAAAGTTTTTTTTTTGAGTTTCTAAGGGAATCAGACAAAAGCTATTCGCAAGTCAGATGTGGCCAGCGGTGCGCCGGTTACAAACCACCGTTCTAGAAGTCGGGAGAGATACATTAATCTTGTTTTGCTATTGCTTTTACATTTGGCCATTTAGCTAATGGCGAAGTTTCCGAAATTTCAAAAGTATTTTTTCTGAAAGAGCATCTTTCAAAACATAGGAATTGACCGTTTTTTTATTTTTTGACACAGTTATATATTTTTTATGAATTATTTTAACCGGTGCGCAGATGCTATTCTGAAAAAAAAAAAAAATCTGCGCATGACGTCAGTGGTGCACTTAAGCGCGAAATCTAATTGGTTGTAGTGAGATGATGAAGGTCGTGACGTCACCGATTCCTGCGATTGGACAACTCAAGTCAAGCAAAATGGTGTTATTATTGGAAAGAGAGCTGTTAGCACCACTGACGTCACAAAAACCACGCCCCGTTTCCAAGGTAGGGTATTTTAAAAAAATTAATAAAAAATAAACTGTTGGGAAAATTTTCCGGGCCCATGTTATTTTTTTATATCATTCTATCAATTTCAGTAACAAAAAGTAGTACTTTTGACTGAAGGAAACTCCTCCATTCGGTGTTATGTGTTGTCAATCAGTTAACTTTGGACTAAAATTAAATTTGAAATATGTAATTTATTCTTACTGTATCCAAGTTCAGTCCATACACAGGATTATCTACAGCATGTGCCAAGCGAGATCTTTCTCTGCAAAATAAAAGAAGTAAATAAATAAACAGAAAGGAAATAAAAATAATTAAATAAAAAGCAATGAGGATAATTTGCAGTCAAACAAATCTATTTGCGAAGAAACCAAACCTGATAGAAAAATTTAGTTTTACGAAAAAAATAGCAAACTTTTCTTCTTTGAATTGCATTAAATCTTCCTCACAATAGAACCAACATCTGCCAATAAAATGGCCATTTCTACTACAGACGTTTGAAGCCAGAAGTGTCCGTTAAGTCCCGAATAGATCAAGAATACAAGGGGAGGATGTATTTCATGGTTGTGAAAGTGAGAAAAAAAAAAGCTGATCAGTTGAGTGTTATACACAAGTACTGCTGATCAAGTAGTGGTGGGCAAATGTCAAACGCATCAGAACTTTATTCGAAAACATTGCTCACAGTAACGACAAAGTTATACGTGCAATCTCATAGTTTGTTATTTAACGTTCGGTAGGAATATTATTTAGATTCCCTTAACAAAGATCGCATTTTTATATATCTCAAAATTGATATCGGCTTGTAAGTATCGATCCTAATTTTGATATTGGTAGTATGTGAGAGTAATCTTGAAAGAGAGAATGAATTAGAAACTGCATGACCTAATTTGGGCATGAAGTTACATGTATTTACGTGACTAGAGGATCTTGGACTTCTAGTCTTAACAGATACATATTGTTCGTAAGAAAAAAGAATAAAAAACCTGATGAGTAACTGCTTTTTCGCCGTTGTATGGTCAAAACGTTTAACATCACATTCCAGATTCCACTGACCACAAGTTCGTCAGAGGTCTGTTTTGAATATTTTGTCCAAGGGAACATAGTAGTTTCACTCAAGTTATACTTAACTAAGTTTGAACCCTAAATTACGTGTATGTGAGTGCTGAGGTAGAGGAGGAATTATTTTTTTACAAAGCCTGATTCTGAGGTGAAGAGTGCAAAGTTGGTATCAAAGAATAGAACGGCAATGCATGGAACTAGTGCACTAAGAAGATTATGTTCAATGTATAAGGCGGTAATATCAGAAGCTAATTTAAACGTGAGTGGTCCATTAACAATTTCAGATATATGTACGTTCATAAAAATAGAGGGTTTAGAAAAAGAAAAAGGAATCTGATGATACACCATAGGCCATATCATTTGAGCGTTGGTTCTGCTGATAAATATTTACAACTTCTAAGAATTTAAATTGCTTGCTGTTAGGAAACTGAAAACGTTCCCTAACTACAAAATAAATTGCTTTCCCTTCTCATTAGAAAGAGGAAATTATTAACTAATTACTTAGTCACGTTTCAATTAGACGTAAATATTAAAAACTGGAAAGACTTTTTCCATCCATTTCAAGCAAGTTTTTACTTGTTGGGAAGTCGAAACCTATATATATATATATAAATGTATAAATATATATGTTCAGTATTTCAAGCGAGTACGTGTCATACTTACGCGTTAGTGTTCCTTTTGTACCAGATGATGAACATGATGGCAATCAGGAGAATGGTTCCAATCACAACGCCAATGATCCAGCCCACACCGGCACCTGGAAGGGAAAATGCATCTTAGATCACTCCGTCTCTGATTTTTTCGGCAATTTTTCGAAAGTAGAACTCCAAAAATACGCAATTATAAATTGTCGGTCATGTTAGTTAGAGAGAGGATTTTTTTTTTAAATTGAAATGCTGCAAACGTGATTGTAAGCAATCTTTGATAACGTTAGGGGCATGCGTTTTTTTTTTAAATTGAAGCTCCAAAAACTCAATTTCAGCCGACATTGAATGACATTAAGGGGCGGAATTCTTGTAGACGCTTCACCGGATTTTCGATGATGTTATTAGTAAACGACCGGGAATGGGAGAACTTCATCGAAAATTTTTGTTATCGTCTTAAAAAGGCAGATTTAGACGATCTTTGGTAATATTCATGGGGTAAAAGATTCAGGGGCTCTACACTAACACTTTTTTGAAGTTGAAATTCCAGAAACTCAACTGTGGAAGAATTTCGATAATACTATTGAAAGAGGAGATTTACGGTTCTCTTCCGAAACATTTTCGACATTGAAACGGTAACACCGAAATTTTAGCCTGCCTTTTAATGATGAGAAGGGGGTGTTCTTTTGATAGTTTTTTCGAAATTGAAGTCCGAAATACCCATAACCGATTAAATTTGGTTACACGCAGATAATCAGACGATTTTTCTATTCAGCATACAAACTCTGAAATTCGAGAATTTTTATAGGTAGAATTCTCTTCCATCTATTTATTGGCTATAGAAGCATAAAATGACTTATGAAATATAATTAATATACAAGGTGTCCATTAATTATTGACGGGGTTTCCGTGCCTCATAACTTTCGAATAAAAAATAATAAGCAAAAACCAATAACGTATTCGTAAATTACAACTCAAAAAGTTTTATTTATGATATAAAAAAAAATATTGAATTATTATTAATGATATAAAAAAAAATATATTGAAATTATTGCCCTTCGTGGCTCGTAACACATCGAAACGAAATTCGACTTCCCTCCAAATGTTCTCCAGTATTTGTGGACTAACATTTTGGATCGCAGTGATAATTCTGCTTTTCAGTTCATCAAGAGAGGGAACAGAAGCCTTGTTTTCAATGTTTTTCAAACCTCCACATGAAGAAAACCATTTCAAAAAACCACAATACACGAATTGTTTTATCTTGCACTGTCGACACTTTTATTTATGACGTTATAATTATTCAGACTGCACGTGCGCTAAGATTGCGCATGCGCGGTCCCCTCCCCCTCCCTTGATGAACTGAAAAGCTGAGTTGTCACTGCGATCCAAAATGTTACCCCACAAATACTGGAGAATTTTGGAGGGAAGTCGAATTTCGTCTCGATGTGTTACGAGCCACGGAAGGGCAATAATTTCAATATTTTTTTTAAAATATCATTTATAATAATTCAATAATTTTTTTATGTCACAAATAAAAATTTTGAGTTGTAATTTACGAATACGTAATCGGTTTTTGCATATTTTTTTTGCTCGAAAGTTATGAGGTACGGAAACCCCGTCAATAATTACTGGACACCCTGTATTATAAGACCAAATTGCTCTGCTTCCTTCAGCGGAGTCTGACATTATTGAAAGTTTGATAAAAATCATCTAATGGCCATTTGAAAGAATTGTAATTTTAAAAATGATAGAAAACATGGTAGTAAAGTAAAATTAAAAGTTCTACATAAACTCGAGCTTGATTGTTAGGAAAATATAAAGATATTTCATAGTCAACGGCTCAAAATATGTTATCGGAAAGCGTTGAAACGAGTATTGATCAATTTCCCTCCCCGCTTAACAACCCACGAAAGATCGGAACGTAGTGTGGTCGTAATTTTTATTGAAAGAAAAATAGAATAAAAAATATCTTTTGTTTTATCAATTTTTACCCTTTCCTTTTCATCCCGCAGAACTGTTCTTTCTTCCAGAAAAAAATATGATAAATTGAAATGAAATCAAACCGTCGAACCTTTTTTAGAACAACATTTTGACACTATCCTGTTTCAGAGGTGGTCTGCACTAAAAAATAGGCAGAATATTAACCCATTAATGCCTAGCGTCCCTTTTTAGGGACGGTCCGAAAAGTGTGTCTGAATTTTCCAAAAATGAACATTTCAACCAAATAATTGTGTTCAATTATTACTTTGGTATTGCTTCAATTCCGTATTAACAGATTGCAGCACATAACCGCTGTAAAGTGTGATCTGTAGCCATTTGATTATGATCTTTATCAAAAATTACATCGTTCGCAATCTCAAGAACAAAAAGCTAAGTTTTTAACGTTATTAACAAGTAAATCTATCTGTGTTTGATATATGTGCTACTTTGATCGATGTTTTAGTTTACCTTTTTTTGCAATTTTGTAAATTTTAAATTTTTTTAGGATTTTATAGCAATTTAAGAACGTCCCTAAAAAGGGACGCTAGGCACCAAAGGCTGCATTGTTTAACCGTTGCTGATTTCTTGCTTAGAATCTATAATTTATATCAAAGAAGTTAGTAAATGTTTTTAGACTGAAAAACAGATAATAATTGTCATTTTTAAAACTTATTTTATTTTCAAAATCTAATTAAATTAAATTAATTAATATATATAAACTTAATTATACAATGTTCTTAAATATTTTCTCTTTTTTTTTTAATTACAAAAAATACTCAAGGTAAATTTTGAAAGAAAGCTATTTCAAAAATGTAATTCTTTAAAACACTAATTATTCCTTATATTTCATTACCTTTCCATTAGGCATTTAGGTGTTTATTATTGTTTAGTCTGACTGTGGAAGAAGCCCTAAGCTGTTTCAGAAGCTTAGCATTTCACCTTGATGTGAAGAATTCAAGGATTGCATATGTGTCTGTTGTTTGGGAAAGGGGGGGGGGGTTGCAGATTTAATTTCAGAATTCCCTGAGCATGCCAATTTTGATCTCTACTGTGAGAATTTATTTACTTCTCTTGCGCTCCTACGTGATTATTTGTCTCAGCAAGGTTTTGTGCAAGAATTGGATTAAAAAATGCTCATGAACTGAAGTTACGTTGTTCAAAAAAGAAAAGAGAGGAAGTTTTGAATAAATGTCGATTACAGGTAAAATAATATTACGTTGATTCGGTGGGATAATAGCAATGTCATAACTATTGCATTGAATCTTCATGGAGTTTATCCTATTGTAAAGGCTAAGCGATTGTCCAACAGCGAAAAGAAAGTAATTGAAATTGATGAACCAAATATATATGGTTGCTCAATACAAACGTTGCATAGGGAAAAAGATCCCATGCATCAAATATCGGGAACTACCGGTTTTTGATCCACTCTAAAAAATGGTGGTAGCCGCTCTTCATTTTTATTTTAATAGCTGCTGTACAATATGCATTGAGCTCAAGGGAGTTGAGTTAGGTATTATGGGGCTAGTTGTTATATTGTTTTAAATAAGACTCAGGTAAGATGTGCCCATTGAAGTAAAAGACCTTATCGGAATGCAGCAAATGCAATACGTAGGTTTGCAGAACAAATGTTTTGCTGACTTTCATACTCAACAACACCAATATTTCCTTGCTCTCTGAATCTACTTCCCAGTTTATGTTAATTGCTGCTTTTATTTCTTCTTATAAATTGTCATTTTCAATATTACATCGTAGGCAGAAAAAAAAATTTGGTAAAAAAGTATGTACCCTCTGGTGCCTAGCGTCCCCTTTTAGGGACGATTTTTCTTTCTTAAATAAAAAATTTATTTTGTACATGATAATTTTTTAACTATTTTTCCTGTCCATTAAACACTATTTGTAACCAGTATACAAAGTATCGTTGAAAAATAAAATGTCAGGCATTAATGGGTTAAATTTAGGAAGGAATATTTCAAAAAAGAATCGTTCTTACATATTACCATTTCTTATTTAGTAAATTTAAATTTCTCTTTTTTCCAAAAGTTTACTGTTCAAAAAGAAAGAGGAAAAAAATACCCCCTCCCCAAATTTCGATGGGACAACTTGTGCTATAACCCCCCCCCCTGTTAGCACCCCTGTTGTATTTAATAATCAAATTTAAAAAATATGACTTTTTTTGTAATTGTTTCAAAAACATTTGCATGGGAAGCGGTTAAATTTGGTTGTTATTTGTGCTTTAATTTCAGTTCGATTTTTCTTTTGATTAACATTAAATTTGAAAAAAAAAAGTTTTGCACAAAATAAAACTTTGCGCTATTAATATTCAGCATTTAGCTTTCCTTCATGTCTGTGACCAAATGGATTATCTCAATGGAGTAAAATAAAAGCCGAGCCTGATCTTGAATGAATCGAGGCACTATGATTGCGTAGAGTTACCTACAATTTAACGTATCCTTTCAAAGACTTTGACAATATCATATATTCTCACAAAATCATTTTCTTTTCTAAGGTGCAAAAATTAGTTCTGTATTTCAACTAAATGAGTCATTCTTTCGAAAACTAATCTAAAGATTCTTTCGATGATGAGCACGAGAAAATCATTTACCTTTGACATTGTCGAGCTTATCCTTTTCTGGTTCTTCCACTTTTTTCGCACATCGATTGTGCTTGTATTCCGGAGGACACCTGCAGTAAGAAACGAAGGAAATGTCACATACATTGTACGATAAATTACTAAGCAGAACGAAATCGACATCCGAGTCGGCATAGCTATCTATGTCCCCTATTAAAATCTCCTCGCATCTGTCTGTGTACCTGTAGCCTCCCTTCCTTGAGAACAAATGCGAGCTGAGGGTTAATCCTGGTATCAGATGGGTTGAAGTTTTTCGGGGAGCCTATACGCCCAGTCTTACTTTGGGCGACTTTAATCAGCGGAGATATTAGTTAAGACGTGAATCCTCAGCAGCTATTTCCCCGCCTTCCGAAAATTCAGTAAGGTGGTGACATATGTGTTGTTAATAGCAAAATTTAATAGTAAAAGCGGTGTATCTTTATGCCTCAAAAATGCGTATTTATTTGCAAAATGTTAACTGGTAACTGGAGTAATAAAATTTCCATCAATCTTTCAACAACCCTGAAAAATTGCGTCAGATAACTAAAGCACTAAAATATTGATGAAGCATACATATGATTAAAAATATTTACTTACGTGCAAACAGGTGCTCTGCCTTGCAATGAACAGTTGCCATTATTTCGACAGTAATCCTCAATACACGCTGAAAAATACGAATAATGGATTATGATTGCTGTAAAACTGTAGACTAACTTTTCTTATCCGTATCATAACTTAAAATGTATTATATATAATTATGCTCCAAAGGTGAAATGAGAATTGCTATCATAGTTCACATGTATTGCAATGCAACGAGGGACAAAGTGAAGGAATTAAGGTACGTTACTTTTGTCAAAAATAACAAGATGAAAATTGATTTGGAAAATTAAATTTCAGAAAGAGAGAGCAATCATATTTATTACTTCTCAAACGGTTTTTTTTTTTTTTTGTTCGGTAAAACAAAAAAGGGAGGGAATCGTTTCAAAGAGTTGTATTTCCATCGGCATCGACGAAAAACAAACCAAACAATTTACAGTTTGGCTGCTTTTCATTAAAAAAAAAAAAAAAAAAAAAAACTTTTGAACTGACATTTGAATTATGGCTGTCGATCGCGAATGCTTTTCACGGGTCAGCTAAAGTATGTATAAAACTTGTACGGAAATGTTATTTTACGCTCTTAAGAGTGAATTTGTACCTACAAATAGAAGCGGAAAACGATCACTTTGTCACCCATTCATGGATCAAACAGATATATAGAGAGAAGATAGAGGAGGAGTTAACTTACTACCACACAGACTTTCGTCTGATCCGTCTGAGCAGTCCGGTTTACCATCGCAAATGTATTCTCTGGACAGACAAGGGCGGGTCTTCTGGTCAGAGCAGAAATAAAATCCTACTTCGCATAGGTTGGCTAAATCTGGAAAAGGGTCCACAATCCATGTTTAGAATAGAAATGGCAAGAAATGAAAGACATTCCATGCTTAATAGTTATTTCAAACTAATTAGAAGGGCAATTTCACGGTAACAAGGGAGAAATAATTTTTTACACACAAAGTCTTCAGCTATGTTATATCCTGCAAAGACTTCAACTGGGTTGTATCTTTATATGAACTTTATGAAGAACACGAACTCTACGTCTATATATTATTGCAGTAAAATTTTGACGATTTCCAGAAACAATACTGAAATAATACTATTTACTCACTGATGGACGTATCTGATAAGATGGGTTCGCGACTAAAGGGAAGGGGGGTGGGAACATCATAGAAATTTTGTTTTTGAAAATCTTCGAAACTTAATTGCATTTTTCGACGTAGAGTCCACGTTCTTCATTAAGTGCACCGAAAGAGTGATACAACACAATTGGAGTCTTTGCTGCATGTCATCTGAAACAACTGATTCCTTAATTAAAAGGGAATATCCAAAAAGCTAATTCCACTCATATTTCATTCCTGCTCTGCAATGAAACACCGATTACGTAAGATAAAGAACACTCTTTTGTATGGACCTGCAATTTAAGTCTATCTTTTTAGTTTAGAGCGAGGGTGATCTTCTGTGCCTGCAAATAAAGTGATAATTTAGAGGCTCAGAGCGTATCTTTAGGATGACAATTTAAGCAATTTTTTCGTACTTTTTCAACACCTAAATCTGGTCTTTGCTGTCGCTTGTCATGGTACAAGTTTCCATCCGCGTAAGAATGGAGCGTGTGGCTATTTGAACACGCACCTTCTGATCTGACTCCAGATCTGAAGGCTGGGTGTTCAACTCACTTTCTGGTTACAAATACGGATGTGCAAAGCAGAGTGAGCGATGCGTGTCTGTGATCTGCCCCCTGTTTTGATTTGAGGATCAGTGTTATACTAGCCCAGCATTTTACCGCTAAGCCAAAAGAACTTCGAGGCTAGGAAGCAAAGTTGGGTCGGTACGAGTCGGGAAAAAACTCGTACCGACTCCGACTTCGGGAATTTCAGTCCTTCACTCCAACTCCTTTACTCCACAGTCTGACTCCGACTTCTTTCTTAGTCATGGTAGACTGGAGAGAAAATGAGATTCCGCTTTCGATTCTTGACTCTCAATCTCGACTCCTCTACCTCAAAGTTAAATAAGAGAAATGGACCGATTCCAACTCTTGGAAAGTTTTTGACTCCTGTGGAAATCTTTTTAGGTTCTTTTGAATGGCAACACTGTTGGCTAACGAATTCAGTATGGTATATACTTTGTGAATGTTTGTGGTAACGTGTTATTCTGTTATTTTTGCTTGATTACGTTCTTACTCTTTTAAGTTCGTCCATTTTTTTGTTTTTACTTTAATAAATGCGTTGGTTTGTTAAGGAGTGTTGGATGTTTGTTCTCACCACGTGGTAAATTCAGAAGTTTGAAAGTAGGTTTCGTGACAACTCCAGACCCCAAATTCAGTCGATTGAAACTCTGCAGCTCTGGTTACGTATTTTCTGATTGTAGGCTACAGATGTTTCGAAGCAGGGAAAAAAAGCAGGATGGAGACAGAGAGAGGGTAAGAGGACTCACCGCATCCCCATTCGTCCGAGTGGTCCTTGCAGTCGAACACCCCGTCGCAGACCAGCCGGGTCTTGATGCACTTCCCGTCGCTCTTACAGGCCCTCTCGTCGCTCTTGCAGTCGTCCTGGCTGATGCGCGTCACGTCCGTCACAGGGGTGTCCGTGGGCGGCAGGGTTTTGGGCGCTACGACAGAAACGAAAATGAAGAGGCTTCGCAAATCAAGAATGAAGTCATTGTTACATTTTAAGGCGAGTTTTCTTGAAATTTGTAAATGCAGTTATAGATGGAAAACATATAACATTGTTAAAACTGCGGGTTGCATCGTTTTGCGTTCGTCTGTAGCCCCAGCGGCACCTCCTTAAAGGTGCTAACTTGGCTTCCTAAGGCACCTTATGTCCAAAAGTGGTATGCTTAAGGTGCCATATAACCTATGAAACCAAAATATAACCTTATAAGGGGTCCCGCTGGTACTCACTCACAAAGTTTCACTCTAAAAAGCACCGTATACAAAGCATGGTTTTAACAGTACAGAGTGATGAATAGGTAGATATATGTACAGAAATAGGTAGGGAGATAAATGTTCCGGATTTAATCCTTCAGAAAGTATTTCTATATGTTTTAACGTTAATTGTTAAATTAGTTTAAAATGTAAAAGCTTTATGAATACAATATTTCACTAAGTCACAGCTGAAATTGACCATAAATTGTGTTAAAAAATCTTACCTAGAGTTGAAAGGCATTCAAAACCTGGAAAGAAAAGAGCACAGTTAATGAAACAATAATAAAATAATAAAATTATGGGTAAAAATACAATGGCACTGGCAATCAATATGCAGCAAATAAGATGGTTCTGAATTTCATACATCCATTCATTTTGAGTAAAAAGAAAGATACCTTTTTAATAAAAATAAAATAGAGTCAAAGTTGATTCTACAACTGCTCCTTCTAGCTATAAACTCAAATGCAGTGTGCCACGCATATTCAATGCATTTTTAGCTATGGTTTTTTTCATTTAAAAAAAAAAGGAAAAAAGACAGACCAATATGCATTTGTTTGGGATTAATGCACTATGAGGCAGAGAAGTTTTGTAGTAAGAAGAATATTTCTAATGTTAAGGTGATTTGTGACATCACTTACTGGACGCAAGACACGTTTCGACTTAAGTTTTCCCCACTGAAAAATAAAGTGCTTTTTTTAAATACAGAGGTATAGCGTTTTAAATAGCAAAAATTTTACTTTTCCCTTCTTTGTAGCCTTTTAACATATTTGATGTTAAGTATTGGCATTAAAGCAGGAGTCCTAAAGTGAGTGCCGCAGAAACAGGCACGGGAAATAAAATCAAAAAATTTCAAAAAAAAAAAAGAACGTATGAAATTTCCACAGTTGTGAATGAAAAGGTTTCGTTTTTGAGATCACGATTGTCTTCAACAGAGATTTTTCTGAAAACTCAAATCACTGAAGCTTTTTCTGAAGGCGGTGGGGGGTGGGGGATCTCTAGAAACTGAAGAATTTGCTGATGGTTCGGGAGACATTTAGGGCCATGCTCCACATCGACGTAAAGCAGAAAAATTAGGCAGAAGCGTAAAATTTATTCAATGGTGTTCCTATGGAAAGTACTCAGATTTTCGGTTTCTGCCTTCAGTTTCGGTCGCGTTTTACGCTGATGTGGAGCATGGCCCTTACTTCACTGGTTACTTCTGGAAAAGGCGTCGAAATTTGGGAGTCTCCAGAAATCAGTTGGAGAGTTGGAAACTGTTGAAAACACGACAATCGGATTTAAAATGAGAAGGAGGACAGGCTTTCCACTTTACGTCACTTCATAATGAATGAAACCGTTGGAAACTCGCTGAGCTGAGGTGAGGTAAATGAAAGTGCACTCACCACAATTGAGCTCGTCGCTTCCGTCTTCGCAATCCGGTGCGCAGTCGCACCTCCATTTGGTGGGCACGCAGGGCACTCTCCCTGATTTGCACTGGAAATATCCTCTATAGCATATGTTGGAGCGGTTTGAGATGATCAGGTCGCCTATGTTTCCAAAAGAGAAGAAAAGAATAAAACTTGATTTGTGAGGGTCTCACACCAGCTGACACGTAAAGCAGAATTCTTTCCGTAAACTTTCCGTATACATAAACTATATCACTAAACGTATTGTATCTTTCGTGAAAGTTTGCATTTTAATGGGTTTCTCTCTCGAAAAATAAGAGTCACATGTGTGGTATAAAGGATATGCTCCAGCTGTCCTGCTTTAATAAAAAATTAAATCAGCCAAGCACTTAGAGGACCAGGGGAAAAAAAGATGGGGTGGGGTGGGGGTGCGGGCTAAATACGTTTTTGACTATCATTAATCTTAAATAGCTTGAACGCTGCTGCAACATTTAGAAATTAGTTTACTTACAATGTACAATTTTTGCAGATATTTTCGTGAGAGTATCACTTATATTTACGAAGATATAAGCATCTCTTTAAAAAACACTAATTTTGTTTGAAGATTGCTGGCTCATAACACGCAACGTTTTCCGTCAAACATTACCAAACTTTTAGAAAATTTGGCAGCACACTAGAGTTTAACTAAAATTTGAAATAAAAATATTGAAATTTTGGCGAAACATGAACATTTAAGCAATTATTTTTTTACGGCTAATGTGAGAAAGATAATTTATGAACAGAAGAATCACTGGAAAATTTTAAGCAAATTCATAGCAGTTTCTTAACACCAGCTGAATTGCTGCTGATTTGTTGGAACCAGCAACTCAGTCAGTCATTCTATTCCCCAATTTAAGCAAATCTAATTGGTTACAGAAGATTTCGTATGACGTTTCGAGTTAAGGTACAACTCGTCTGGCGAATGCGGTTGTAAAGAGTTGGATTTCTGAAAATTTGCCGAGAAATCGGTCAAGTTCAGTCACGATTTAATCTGAATGAAACTTACCTCCTTCTTCGCACCCGTCAGTGAAGCGCACTTCGTCGATGGCGATGTCCGTGAAATTGTCTCCTCCCCGGGTGCCGATGAAGCTGATCCTGTAAGGTTGGATGTTACCGACGACCTTGTGCACGTACTGCCACTTGGGCACCTTTGAACCCGCCGTGTTGAATACCAGGTAAGTGTACCCCTGCTCTCCTTCGCTGCGCACCTAAGTAAAAAAAAAAAAAAAATCAGTTTATGTCAAGTAATATGAAGTGTAGCAAACTGCTGATTGTTAACGTTTAACAGGGCGTCATTATCGCGCGTACACTGTCTGAAAATGAGTGAGTTTTGTTGTATGAGGCACACCAAATTTCGACAGTACCTGTATTTAAATTTGGTTTGATCGTGACCTATCATTTAATAAAAGTTTTTAGTAACATCATAATAAATGAATGAAATTTGGTTTTAAAACAATATGTGACAGAAAAATTTCTACCAAACAGGTTTATAGCCAAAATTATGAAAGTTTCTAAGTTAAAAAGTGCAAATATTATTTAATGTTCCATTCAGCAGAACACATTAAAGCTGTTGGAGAGAAATGCTGTTATGTTTGTAAAATTAAAATAAAAAAGGAATCTTCACTTGAATATCATTGAGAAATGATTTAAATAAAGTTATGAAATTAATATTTTGTTGCCAGACGCGACTTGCTTTTGTCATCTTGATGACATCTTCAACTACCATTTTACACTTGCTCATCAATGAGTGATAAAATGCTACCTGGAACTCTTACATTATTCAAGGTTTGACTTTTTATTGAAAGTATCCCCAGAGGAAGTAGTTCCAAGAGGCAAAGTCTCACAAAGTCATGCAACCTGGCTGGTCTTTTCTGTCCACTACGGCAACTTACAGTAGTCTTAGGTTGCGGGACTTAATGGATACGTTTTTAACCGCATGGATGAAATCGACGCATCTTACCGCGCTCAAGAACACTAATGAAAACTTGGCATTCAGAAACGTATCGCGAAGGCAAACATGCACTAGATTCTAAATTACGCTAAAAAAGCGTTCTGATGAGGGAAGCTCAATATGCTTGTTAAATCTCGTTGTCTAACTCTGATGCTTTGGTTAAACCCTATTTCCATATTTGGTCAAAATTATCCATTGCCCAAGTCACAAAGAAGTGGATTAAGCTTACCTCTAACGGGCCGATGCTGGGTGACCCTTTCATGAAATACCAGAAACGAAGGTGGCATTTTCCTGAGCTAGCGTTGAAAACGGGTGTCACGACACCAGCCCGTTGCCCTTCTGAAGCTAAGGAAGAGTCCATGAGCAGGAAGGAGCCTGGAAGAAGGAAAAACTGTTCTCAGAAATTGTCCAAAAATGGAAGTTTCCCTTTTTTAAATTTAACTGTCATTTTTTCATATAATTTAAGCACTGGATCAGCAGTGCGCGGTGGCTCAGAGGTAGAAGCTTCGCCTCGAAAGCATGAGGTCGTGGCTTCGATTCCAGTCGATTCCCTGAGTGTTATTCCCCCTCTCTCTTTTTGTGCTGTAGAAGAGTATGCCTTGTATTGTCTTACATATTTTAATAAAAAAGTCCAACCGTACGAGGCAATGGCACCCCCTTTCATAGAAATTATTAATGCAACTATGAGAAGACAATAACTACAGGATCCGCACATAACAACATATGCTCAAAACAGCAAGAGTCTGCGGAACAGCATATAGTCTGCAAGGACAACCAGAGTTAGCTTACTCATATCATCTATTATAAATTGTCATCAAGAGATGTTTGAAAATAAAATGCTGCATTTAAAAATTACGAGTGAAACGAGAGCAAAATATTTCAAAATACGATAAACGCATTTCATATTCTTTTGTTTCAAACATGGTAACTAAACTATAAATGAATCATCTGAAATTCTTTTAACAATTTTTGACGGTACGAATTTTTGTTTTGTGACAGATATTGAAATACATTTAAAAATTCTATATAATATAAAATGTCAAATTTATGGATCAAAGCTCTGTTTAAAAATTTTTCTACTATTTTTGCAGCTTGATGGAAAACTTAATTATTACAATGCTTTCAGATCAGTTCTACCAATATCATTAGCAATTCTCTGGATTTATTGACCTTATCCTCAGGGGATACTGGTTGTAAAAGGGTCCTTACTTTATCAAATTACTTCAGATAAGGTATGGTTGCATGGAATTTTACATTGAACTATATTTTTTTACTTTAACCCATCAATGCCTAGCGTTATTTTTTAGGGACGGTCCAAAAAAGGGTCTGAATTTCAACCAAATAGTAGTGTTCAATTAGTACCTTGGTGTTGTTTCAATTCGTTATTAACAGATTGCAGCACATAACCATTGTAAAGTGTGTTCTGTAGCAGTTTTAATATGATCTTTATCAAAAATGACATCGTTCACAATCTCAAGAAAAAAAGCTAAGTTTTCAAAGTTATTCCCAGCTTTCCAGTTTATATTAATTGCTGATTTTATTTCTTCTTATAAAATATCTTTTTAAATATTATATCGTAGGCAGAAAAAAACTTTAGGAAAAAAAGTATCCTCCCTCTGAGGTCTATCGTAACTTTTAAGGAAAGATTTTTCTTTCCTTCACAAAAAAAAAGCGAAATGTTCCATTCTGGCTCATCCCGAGTGTAACTCGGGCACTGTGAAAATTAACACTGCACAACCAGTCTTTCATGAATTATTTCACATGTCCCTTTTATGGTTTCGGATGCTTTTATTTACTATTGTTGCTACTAGATAACATAACTATACAGTGTTTTGAGCTGTAGATTTAAGATAAGAGTAGGCGCCAACTCCAAAGTATAATGATTTCTGCCATACAGAAAGCCAACTTTACAGGTAAATACTCATTTATTTAAATAGATATTTTTACATTTATTTTTAGGAAATGTTGCATGCGAATGATGCTATTATGTTTAAAAAGATATGTGTGTATGAGAATAAGCATTTAAAAAATTGACATTTTTATATCCGTAATCCCGAAATTACTTATTTATTTAAATATATATTTTTACATTTATTTGTAGGAAACGTTGCATGCGAATGATGCTATTATGTTTAAAAAGATATGCATGTATGAAAATAAGTATAAAAAATTTTGACATTTTTTGATCCGTAATCCCGAAATAAAATGAGCCTGGAAGGGGTTAATTATTTTTCCTGTACATTAAACACTGTTTGTAACCAGTATATAAAATATCTTTGGAAAAAAAAAGTCAGGTATTAATGGATTAAAGTTGACAGATTCGTGCGAAAAAAGGCGCTTTTATTTTCGAGGAAAATAAAAACCTTTACGATTCAGATATAATCTGTTAACCTATTAGAACCAGCGAGAGGCATCTAAGAGCCGCATTGTTTCTGTTACCGGGGTGAGATTAGCAAAAGTTAAGTAGTAATTAGATAAGTACTGTTACAAAAGGCAACTACAACCCCCTTAACTGATCCGACTGATCTGTTTCATTAATGTGATTACTTAAATAGGAAAGTTTTATTTTTCCTCTACCTGGACTTGTCGGATCTTGATTCCTGTCTGGTCCAGTGATCTCGTTGCGAGGTTTACTGGCTGTGTACCAATCAAAGTCCAGCTTCTTGGAAGACCAAGAGCAAGAAGTCATCCAATCCTTGTCGTCGAAGAGGCAGTCCCCGTGCAGTTGTGCTGTAAGATAACTCTTGTTAGTCTAAGCTTCTCACCAAGATATTAAGTTTCGACTTACTAGATTTTTCAAAAAGAAATCTATTTTGTGTTGACTGTAAGCTAGGTGTCGTGCTGATAAGGCGTTGGGATTTCACGCTTTGTTCCTGCCCAAGTAGCACACTTCGTTTTTTAAAGGTTGTAAAATGGTTATTAACGTTGTGACAACGGATTAAAAACGTTTATAAAACGTTTAAACATTTTTTGTGCTACCTGGGTGGGTGACCCGTGGTGACCATTTTATGGATTTTTTAGTTACCGAAATTCGTCAGCGTCCATTTCGTTTGGATTTGATTGCTTTTGGTAAAATAAAAATCTGTAGGGCAGTTTCGCATCAAAGAGAATTCATTCATCAGGTGGAAACTGGGAGTTGACATTATTTGTGCAAGTGACATCTACTTCTAAATAGTGGCATATGAAAACCTGGATGCTATATCGGGAGATCGCAATATGGCTGCAAAGGCTAAGCACGTAACGTAGCTCCATTAGAAAAAATGTATTAACTCCTCGAATGTCTAATTTAAGCAAGAGCCAACCACATCTTATTGCAAATGTTTCCTTTTTATTCATCACAAATGAATTCAATAACTTCGAAAACTATTTGGGGTTTCTTAGTTGTCATCGTTGAATGAGGCTGTCCCCGTACAGTGGTACATTGGGACATGAGTTGTCTCTGTTTTGCATTTAATTTCACGGTGAATAACGCAGAAAACTTTCCAATAATTACATAATTGTTTTATGCACAAGCACAATTAATATTCTACAGTTATTTTTTAAGAGAAAAATAATGTGACATTATTAATCAAATTAAAAAATGTTTGCAGTTTTTACTTGATAGAGTACATCTATTTTTACACAGTTAGTTTCAAACTCTTCCGCTCCCTCGCAACCATAAATTAAGTCTATTAGCATCAAAACCAGTCCAGTCCATTTCTCAAAATCCGTAGTTCCGAAAGCGGAACTAGGGATCTAAAGGGATTTAACTTTAAATTCTTACTTTATTTTCACTTTTATTGAGATCTTGTGGTTTTGGATCTAATGCCTTTAAGAGAAGACACCGATAAATGAGTTTTTAAACTTATATTTTTTTAAATAAAATCATTTTCAAAAAAATGAACTTAACTGATTTTGATTCTGAATGACTTCTGTTCTAGAAAGTGTGAAAGTTTCAGCGCATTTCCCCTTCAAATTAAATGTATATTTTGCAAGAACCTAAAAACATTCACTAAACGTTAGTCAGGAGTATTAGAAGGACTGGATTTTTTTGTGGAACGAATCAGTTTTTTTCCCCCTAATCCGACCTGTTTCCAATTTTGATTAACGTGGAGTAACTAAATGATTCCAGAACCATACAGAACATTTGCGCTTTTGTAGACATCGTACGAGATGCTTCTGCAGACATTGACATTGGAGTAATAAATACAATATGCTTCTTGTTGTTCTTTGGCGAAACTTTTCAATAAGAGAAAGACAGAGGTGAAAAAAACTTACGACAATAAAGTTCATCAGACTGGTCTTTGCAATCGAATTTTCCGTCGCATTTAGCCCAACCCTTGATGCATTTCTCCTTGTTCAAGCACATAAATTCATCCTGAGCGCATTCGATGGGAGGGTTGACTGGAAAGAAGAACAAAAATCAAGAATGTCGTTACGTGTCGTAAGCAAAACAGTTTGAGGTATTCAAAAACAGACTATATAAAGCAATGGTTCCCAAACAACGAGAAGTGCGACATCACGTATTTTTTTAAGGAGAATATATCTATGAAAAAAATTCCATGACGTGTTACATGAAGAGATGTGTGTAATGTGAGGTGTGATACTTTGGAGCAAAAGGGGGGCGAGGGGGGAGGGGTTGAAAAAAGTGCGAAATCATTTATGAAACACCCTATAACGGAGATAGACGAGGGTACTGGGGGAATATTCTAATTCTTCAAAAGGTATCGTGTATTGGAAAAGTGTTGGAACCCCTGAAACCCGGGCTGTCTTTCTGTTAGGTAGATATGCTTCCATCCCATTTTCAGCATTATTTCTTAGAATTGTGAGCTTAAAAATCTTTAATTTTGGTCGTATATAATATTTGTGTTTTTTCTTCTTTTTTAATTGGTTATTTCCCTAAATGTGAATGGGAGGACGGGACTATATAAAAATTAGATTTTGTACTTTTGCTCTAAATTTCTTCTCCGCTTCGATCCTTAAATTATATTAACTCTGCACCTCATTTTGATTTTGTTTTCAACTAGAAATATGTATCTAGGACTAACGATTGAAAAACTGATGTCGTGCAGGATAAACAGGGGCACACCCGTATATATGTCCTTGTCCTGTTACTCCTCCTACCATCCCCTGGTTTACATAATCACTCATTTTTAGCCTTAACGACTCGACAATCATGATATATTGTTACTTTTTGCTCATCTACAACTAAAATAACACAGCTTTGTTCCAGCTCGGAGGATATATAGTCACATTGGACTTTCACACCAGATGCTCCCTCGGTCCAAGTGTATACTCACCCGGCGCACAGGCCTCGAACAGGATGTCGTCGACGGCTATGCTGTACATGTAACTTCCTTTGACCACGGCTTGCACGACGATGGCGAAGTTCTCTTGTACGCCGATGTTCACGGACGCCTTGTTCCAGCCTTTGCCCTGGACCTTCGTCTGGTTCCATTTCTCTTCGTACTGCGAAATGAAACGATCGGATTTTGAGCAAGTGGTAAACGAAATTCGTTTTTAAGCTAACCTGGTAGAATTTAAAAAATACCTGCATCGTTTAAAACTAAACACTGTGAAAAGCTAGATGGTACTTTATGATAGTGTTGCAATTTTTTTTGGAATAAAATATTTTTATTAGCTTTGCTAATACTTGCTGTGTCGTTGATTTGAAGGACAAGCTTTACAATCGCTACCGAAAACAAAAATGAATACTGGTAATTATGATGTCAATTGTTTCTAAAATGTGAAAGCAGAACGGTTTTTCCACCACATAATTATTAAATTTCTACGTGTTCCTATTCTTCCGTCCTAACTTAAAAAACAGTCCCCCCATTTTTTGTCTATTTGCAATGGACCCACTTTCTAGGTTTAGTATGATTATGTTATTCCGTAAAGCTAGAATGCAATAAGAGCATTGAACTATGAAGAACTAGGTGACTAACTTTTCTACTTGGTCAACGACATAGCTAAAAGAGTTTAAATGCTACTTTTCTTGAAATTAAAAATTTGGAAGATACTGCTTTCTCAGTTCGGAAGGCATTATTAGAGAACTCAGTGTAGTACTGGGTAATGAGTGGTTCTAACCTTGCTCGCGCCTTTGCTTTGGGCTAGGATGATGTGAAGTGACTTGGCGTTGAATCCGTCCATCCAGTACCAGAGAGAGAATTTGCAGGTGGTGGCAGACAGCACGTAGGGCTCAGTGTGGATTTGAGCGATGTCCCCGTTTTCATACAAGTCCTCTGGCGACAAATAGTGACCTAAAAGACAGAGATAAGGAAAATGAAAAAGTGGTCTTTCACAGAAAGTTGATCATGGGACTGAAGAAATTAACAATAACAGTTACCTTGTTCAGAGTTCTTTGTGTGATCTACTGATAATGTAGTGAATGGTTTTTTTCCAGAACCGATGGTCCAATTTCCGCGGAAACCGATGGGGTTGTACCAACCGCACATTCCACTTTCGAAGTCGCATGTCGTACCTGAAAGAAATGTGATTGGTTTACATGTGACAATTATATATATATATATATATATATATATATATATATATATATATATATATATATATATATATATATATATATATATATATATATATATATATATATATATATATATATATATATATATATACTAGGTGACCCGTGCGGAATTCCGCAAAAAAAAAAAAAAAAAAAAAAAAAAACCTCTAAACTTAAAATTTAATACGACAATTTTTATTGGCTTCATTATCTGCCCGAAGTTGCAGCGCAGTGTCGAAATCTATAAAGAAAAGTCCAGCGTAAGTTGGTGTAGTCCTTGCCGGAGGTTGCAAGTTCCCGATCAAATGGTACACTTGACCATGTAGTTTAAAACAATATGGACCTCTGCCAAGAATGTTAACTGAGTCCACTTTGACTGAAGCGAAGGCCAAAGCATTGTTGAATTGTCTAATATTGTCTAGGTAGTAGACACCTTCCTGTTAGTCTGCCTGTTGGCACCCTGTTCCTTGGCATTGTAAAATCTTGTACGTTTGCACAACATCGCCATCGACTGCCGTCGTTCTGACAACTTTTCAAAGAGATCAAAGACACGTTCACTTTTACAACTACTACAAAAGTGATACCCTATATTAAAATCAAATACCCAAGGCTACTACTAAACTAAATACTAACGTTATCGCAAAACTACCATAGTATTTTGAAACACAATAAAAGTTACAATTAAGGTTTACCGAGCTAAGCCTTGGCTTGAAATGTCGCATTTAAAATTGATTTGAACAACAATGATAACGATTTTAACAGTTGAGCAAAAATTTAACTTTTTCAAACTTCAATTGCTTATAAGTCCCTTAAAAGTGGATTTTCGAGATTCTCGTTACGCGGCGCTAGCGGAGAAACGTTCTAAAGAACGCATTTTTTTAAATCTTTCGAATGAAATCAAAATGGAGACGATACGACAATTATTTCGCTAGAGTCAATTTTGTGTTCAAAAATTGAAGTTCGAATAAAAAACGAACCGACACTTTTTAGAGGGTGGGTCTAATTTTCGTCAATAACGCACGGAATAAGCTTCAAAATTATAAATTTTCATGCAATTCGATAAAGAAATGAACGAGTTTCGACCGGGTATAGGATTCGGCTTAGAGAAATAATATATGGATATATATATATATAACTACACAGGCATCTCATTTGCTGATGTTACCTTTAAATTCCCAGACTTATTGCTTGACATTTCATTTTTGCCTACACTAGTGAACTTTTATTTTCTCTGGTTTTTGACAAAATGCTTAAAAGGTTAGATCAGCTATCAAAGAATATAGACGGTCAAAATGTAAAAATAATTAAATTCGTTATGAAGAAGCTAACTAATTTCAAAAACAAACAAAAAAAAATCATAATAAGTGGAGACATTAAGATTAAAAAGCAGCCTTACCACAGTCCTCTTCGTCCGAATTATCTCCGCAGTCATTGATGAAGTTGCATCTTTGCAGCGGGACGTAGCAGTTCTTGTTTTTGCATGAAATCCTATCTGGCCAACAGTCATCTACTGGTGGTGGTACAGTCGGAATGCCTGGTAAATCACGTCCTGGAAGGGATGAAAAAAAGTTGGGTCTCACCACAGAAAGGATCACGGTGAATAGGACAACTAGGTTTGTTTCGGGGTATTGAGAATTAATCACAGAAAGGAGTGAGAAGTGTTAATTACGATCGGTTTTGTTTTGAATATCTTGCTAAGTGGGAAAATATTTTACGTTTTCAGTATAATGTCTAAAATTCAACGCACTCCCATGAAGCTTAAGAAAGTTTTTCCGCACAGAAATTAACTCAACTTTCTTTGTATGAAGTTGCTATGTTTTTTTTGAAGTTTATTCTTTTTTTTTTTTTTGCTTTTTTACTATATAATATTCCCTCATAGAGCACATACAGTACTGTAAATATCTTTCATTTTCCCTTTATGTTCAGCAAACATTTAGGACCAAGTTTTTTTTTTCAAACGGCATATTTTATGAACTGTATATTATGTTGATACATGTGGTATATAGGACAACTTTACTCATTAAATCTCCACATAGTATAAAATGAAGTCTCAAACAGCGTCTGTGTGTTTGAACCGCAGACTAAAAATGAATAGACCGCGCATCTCCCGATGAAGCAGTGGATGTCAGTAGCGTTAAGATACATCACGTGATCTACAACGAAATCCTCTTTTTAGCCTACTTTCCCGTTAAAAATAAAAGAGACGAAAAAAGCATTAAAATTGGCTTAATGCATCTAAAAAATGTCGCCAAGTCCAAAAAATATCGCCAAGTCCAAAAAATATCGCCAAGTTCAAAAAATATCGCCAAGTAAAAAAAAGTCAAAAAGAAACAAAAAAATGAAATATATATCGAAAAATTAAAAATTTGAAAGTAGGGTATTGAGATGGGGAATTTGTGCGTCGGTCGGTCTGTCTGTCTGTCTGTCTGTCCCCCCCTAATAACTTTTGAATGAACATTCCGATTTGGACGAACTTTTTTTGTTGGAAAGATCTTGGCGAGTACAGCTCATTCCCATATTTGATTTCCGATTTGAACAATTTTTGGTTCAACTTTGAGAAGTTCAAATAACCGGTCCCGCGATACTAACTTTTTAATGAACAGCCCGATTTGAACAAACTTTTTTTTGTTGGAAAGATCTTTTCAAGGGTACTTCATTCCCGTATTTACATTTCCGATTTGAACAATTTTTCGTTCAACATTGAACCGCTCAAGCAAGCTGTCACCCCTAATAACTTTTGAGTAAACAGTCCGAAAAAAAAATGTCTGACTGTGCAGACGATTTTTTGTTTATTTATTCATTTGTTTTATTGAATTTATTATTATTATTATTATTATTATTATTTTTGGCAGACGATTTTTTTTGTAGCAAAAATGTTTCATTCACGAGGGCATATAATTCTTTATTTATATTTAACAACTGGCAACGGATTAAAAGTGAAATTCGAGACATTTTATCAACGGACGAGTTTTTTTTTTTTTTTTTTTCCTTTATTTTTTTTCTTTCTTTGATAAAATGTGTTTTGATGTACTTTGTACTTTTAATTTTTTTTTGAAAACAATTGAGGAATTTTTCTGCGGAAGAACTGTAACAGTTACATTCTTTAAAAGGTGCGACAAAGCTTTATTTATTCATTTATTTACTTTTTATGTGTCTATTTCATCTGATGAGAGGGGTATATTTTGCTTTTAGAAATCAGCTTCAAGTGCTAAAAAGGTATGTTTGACATAATTTTTAGTCGTAGATAATCAAGAGAATAATGATCAGATGCTAGAATGCCGATGTCGATGTACGGGAAAGTAGGCTCGTTTAGTTCTTGACAGAACTTCTTGTTCTTTCTGACGCTCTGGCGCGTTAAAATTTTTGGCGATCATTTGCAAGCTGTTGTTAGGCAAATGCTTCCTTGAGCTATTTTTTCGCTCGATTATTCCTATCGCTTCGCGAGATATTTGTTTATTTGCTGCTTGCAAGTTCCATCTCCGATAAGCAATCCACGACACGAAATAGAAAAAATGAATTTTCTACTTGTTTCAAATTAGGTTTCAAAATTTTTTCTTTTTCTGGGAGGGGGGGGGGTAATGCAGTGCATATAGATGAGCATATGAATTTAACAGAAAACATTCAATGTCTATGCATATATCACAGAACACATTCAGTTCTTTGATGAAAGGGTAATAATAAAGTATTTTAAAAGAGCACACACATACAAACAAAAGTTTCATTTTAAAAGGCGCAGGATTTTACAATATTTGGTAAAATTTACCTATTTTTTATTCAACGAAATTAAAACATAAACAACTTTGAAAATATGTGTTAATCATTACAATTTAAACAGCTTTTAACAGAAAAGTTAAAAAGTCACTTAACTGTATTTAGAGACGTTTTCGATTGTCTTTTTGAATAATAATGTTAATTGTTCTAAGTTCTAATAGTAGTTCGATTCAATCAAAACCTATTTAAGCTTATAGATAAAGCATTTTCTAAGGTTTCTTAAAAACATTGTTTGCTCTACCCTCCCCCCCCCCCCGCCCGAAATTGCGAGAAATAATCTTTAAAAAAGCAGTTGCTTTACGTATGTACAAACAATTGATAATTAGTTACACATAGTTCAGTAGAGAATGAATAAAAAAACATCATAAGTAGGGAGGTGATTTTTTAAAAATGCAATTTTTGAGACATGCCCTTTCATTCTGCTTGTGCGGTATAAGGTCGTACCGACAGATGAATAGTGCAAAAAGGTCGAATTACGAAAAATAGAGTATTTCACTTTTGCTGTAACTTTTTCCAGAAAGAAAGGGCAAATACTTCTAATTGAATAAAATGTTTAAATGGTAATTTAATGGCATTTAAATCAAGACTTTACATTCCCCACAAACTATGCAAAAACATTAATTTGTTGAAATAGAACTTATTGAAGTCACAGATTTACACTATCGGTGAGGATATGGATTTCTATGCATTCTGTGTGATCAAAGATAGCAAGCGAAAACGCTCAACTAAAATTGTTAATTTTGTTCATAAAATGTTACTCGCCAAAAAAGTGATAAAAATCTTTCTAACTCTATTTTTAACAATTAAAGCAAGAGTTTTGAAAATAACTGAGATATTATTATAGACAAAACTTTCCTATGGAATGTTATTGGTCCTCCCTTGACCGATTTTTCTTTGCATCCAAATGCACAACATTTAGAAACCATTTTATCTCAAAACAACAGTTCATCTCCATAGAAGTGCACGTAATAATCCACTGCGGTGGTTATAGATCACGTGGTTAAAGCCAGGTAGGTTCTGGCGGCGGAAAGGTTACCACACAATCTCTCTATGTATCTTTACTCTGTGGTTTGAACGCGTAGAACTCGAGAACTATCCGGCTGATTTTACAACAAATTTCGGAACTACTTTGATATATCCCACCAAATCGGAAATTTGGCAACTTTTTTGCTCGCCAAGCAAAAAACCTGTTGCCACAAAAATTATTGCCACAAAATTTCAAAAAATAAACTCAAAAAATAATACAAATACAAGAAAATACTAAATTTGGAAACAGCAAAAACCTAAATTGGCAACACCAAAATAAGAAACAGCAACCCTAAAAAGTCCGTAGGGAGTGCCAGATTTGGCGCGTAATTTTTTTTTTTTTTTTTGGGGGGGGGGGAGTATATCAAAGTTATACCCAAATTTCAGCGTTTGTTCCTTTTCACTCCGGAAAGGTTTGGGCACCAGTTCGAAAAAAAAATTGTTAAGCAGTTCTTTTTCTATTCTAATTCAAGGCAATTTTCAAACAAATTGCCGAATATTGGAGTTAAAAATTACTTACACCATATTAATGTTATATATCGTTGGAAACAACAAATTTTTCTGCGTTCGATGCAATTCGTTCTAATTCTCTATCTTAAGGCATTTAAAACTTACTTTTTTCAAGACTTTGCTGGATTTCAGACACTTCTTTCCTCATTAAAACCATCAGTAAAAATTAAATCAATTGTTTCACAGTTTTCTTTTTAACACCATTGGACAGAGAGATATATTTAACCCCAGACTTAACTCGACTTTCGACAGAGGATCCATTCTTCTATCTCAAATAGAAAAAAAGTTACAGGCTTTTGAAGTACAGTGTTCGAGTTTTTCTTCTTAAAAGTATTGTATTTTATAGAGGTTGTTTTGAATGATTTTAAAGCGCATCCAAATTAGATAATCTTTTATGAAGAACGAGTTTCGCAGGAGAGTTGTTGTCACTGTGTAAAGATTTTTTTAATTACTTCATGGAAGATGCTTGGAGGTTAGATAAAATTTTGTGACCACATTATGATGATTGAAGTGAAATCTTTCTTTCATTTTGATACGGAAGGGAAATTTACAGTTGCTCAAAGATGTTTCTTTACCTTTATAGCATGAGTGCAAACGTGCGTGTACAACTAGTGGTATACCTATTTCCAACACGGTAGTTCTTAAATCCGAACAATTTGAAAATCCGAACTACTATGTTCCTAATGAGTTCGGATTTTTGACGTTCTACTGCATTTTGTTTCATATCCAATCTTTAGTGGTCCTATGTTAAAACCGTCAGTAAACGATGAAATTAAAATCCGAGAATTTTAGGTTGAGAATCACGAACGTTAGTACTGGTGTCGATCTTTGCTTAGAGCACCCACAACGAGACTATTCCTTACCTTCGGTGTAATGGCATCCCGAAGTGAGAGATATGTCATCGATGCTAATGCTACCGAAGCTGGCTGCAAGCTGCGCCTCCAGTACAATCTAGTGGAAGAACAAAGGCAATAAGTCTAAAAAGCATGGGTCAGTCAAGCAGACCAAAATGAAACACAAAGAGAAATTTAGACAGTGACATTATTTGTAACTCGGAAGTAGTGGAGTTCTGGCCGATAAAGGTTCACCTTCCTTGCATAGTAGTCAAATTCTAATTAGTATTGTCTTATGATTTCAATTGCATTTTGATTCATCAACCAATCATCTCGCTAATTAGTTAGTTTTTCACAGATAGTGCTACTAAAGCGATTTATTTTTTTAACAAATGGATTTCAGTGGCAGCATCTAGGATATAAATAATTCACTAGACATCGACTGTTCGCACAATTTCACTAACAGCCTCCCCCCTTAAAGTGTGACATCATTTGTAGACAGCTTTTCATGCCAATTTGAGGTTTCATCTACCGTCCTGATAGCCAGTCTTCCGTATGTCTCATGGACACTGAGGTGATGCCCACACTTAAACCTGTACCAGTTCTTACACCTTCTCTATCTAGATTGAGTGATTTAAACTTTTTGGTTCATTTTTAT
Organism: Uloborus plumipes; assembly: GCA_038373865.1. Taxonomy (NCBI): domain Eukaryota; kingdom Metazoa; phylum Arthropoda; class Arachnida; order Araneae; family Uloboridae; genus Uloborus; species Uloborus plumipes. Next base: position 50,715 of record JAXGGA010008403.1, read on the forward strand.
TAGGTTCCCTTCAATTTGGAAGGAACAGTATTTATGGCAGTAAACTTACCTGGAAGTCCTTTCCACCACTCAGGACTTCAATCTCTGCTCGATGCCAGTAGTTGAAGACGTCACTACTGAATCCCTTCAAAAAGTCCATTCCTCCCTTGTTGTAACTGACACGTTTGTAGACGTTGATGGTGTGTTGGGCAAAGACGGGGTTGTACCAGAAACGAACCTGTTCAACGAGAAGACAGAAAAAGGGCGTAAGAGAAATGTCGACCTTTTCTTTTATCATTTCCAAAGTAGTGAGAAATTACTTCTGACATCAAGTTCCGCAAATGCTGATTTCGTCCAAATTAAACTATTTGATCATTTCTGATTAGTTAATACTCTTTTTTAAGACTGAGGAAGATAAACATTTTCATTACAACACGGGAAGCATTTCCCCTCTCCTCTCCTTCCAAAGAAAATGTGTTAGGCTGAAGGTGAGGTAACTATTTCTACTGGTTTAAGGGAATTTATTCTCCTCGACCAATCTTGAAGAAAAGTTTTAGTTAGGGTTGTGTGACTGGTGAATCAGCACATCCAGATCACCCAGCATTTAAGTGGAAAAAATGACCTTCAGAGTAAGAAAGTAAAAATCAATCGGACATAGTTTTGCACTCAAGGCGACAATGACCTTCACCAAGCCCTTCACACATCACTCTTTGAAAAAAAAAGGTCGTCTGTTCTATGGAGCTACCATAACGACTCTTGTAGTGTAGCCGGAATGGCTAAGTTTTGTGATTATGCCTGATTTTTGTAAAGCGAAAACAACATAGTCGATAAATTAACACTGCCAAGCTAATAAATGACAGACACATCAACGCTTTTATTTTTATTGTAATTACTTTTACAATGACTTATTGTAGAGAACCTTTTACTTTCTCTATTTGAAAACCCAGAAATATTCAGCTCTGAATTGTGCAGAAAATATGGAAATTCAATCAAACTCAATGTCATTACGATAGTAACAAAAACATTACTGTATCAGCTTGAGTTCGAAATAACTAATCTCCGAAATGAATTTTTTCAAGATTATTGTTATAACATTGACTGTCTGATTATACCACATTGCTTGCATTAATAAAAATATATGAATCTATTGTATTTAGGAAATTTATTATCATTCAATAAAACATCTTATCAAATACAATCACTCTATAAATTTCTTTTACTAATTCTTTTCATCACCAAAAACCATTTCTGTTCTCATCTTGTGAGAGAAAAAGCTAAAGATTACATGACACTTACTTTACAATCAGTTGACAGGGCATCTAAAGTTTTGGAACGAACAGCTGGTTTTGCATTTTTATCATAGGTGACTGGAATAATGGCGAGGTATTTACCTAAAACAGAAGAATCCAGTGCATTATTCTTCTAAAGAATAAAAAACAATTCATAAATAACTCATTCGTATTGCTATTTCTAAAGGAAGTAAAAAGAGCTTATGCATCACGAGATGAATACTTTTTGTTGGATGAAAAAAAAGGTGCTTATAAACAATTGGAGCAAAAAATGAATTTGAAGTACTAAACATCAAAGAGTGATAAACGTTTTCTAATCCAAGAAGTAAAATGTTTAGCATAGTTTGTGCTATTGAAATCGTCTGAGTGAAAGCAGAGGAACCAGTATCTTAAGGAAACATCTTTAAAAAACTCTTTTGGAACTGAAATCTAGGGATAATTAGAAACCCTGCGTCATTTGAAAAGTTTCAAAAACAGTAAATCCACAAATTCCTAAATCATAAAGTATAGCCTTCACACTAATTTGATCAGTTTCAACAATTGTTTAATTCACAATTATACATAGTAAATTGCTTGTATCAACAAGTAACTTTACGATTAGTATACCCATTTTTGCTTGTGGCAGCGATTCAAAAGCTTGTCTCACTACGCAAAGACATAGTAAGTATGATCGAAGCTAATAAAAAAATTCTTTCGATGTCAGGGACATAAATTAGATAGCACTAGGTTAGTGATCGGTTATTGATTATTTCAGACTAATTAGTACCTAACAGTGACGAAATTGAAGTCTTAAGATGTTATAACTGGGCTGCTGAGTATTGCTCGTAGCATACTTTCCAGTTATCTAACTGTAGCTACTGTCGTGAAGTGCTCGTGATGCATTTGTGGAATTAATGTATTTTCTAAGTGTGTGTCCATTAGTTAGTTCTGTAGAAGTCGTACAGAAAAAAAAAACAACTGAAAACTACCATCGCTGCTGTCTGTTGTGTGGTCCTTGGTCGGCACGTTGCTGAAGAGAGAGTTCCTGGCGCTCTGGATCTGCCAGGCCAGGTTGCTGTCGGGTTCCAGGATCCAGTCGGTGCAGGGGACCCCCTCGAAGTTGCACCTTCCCCTGTACGCGTCGCAGACGAAGTCTCGTTCGTCGCTGCCGTCGCCGCAATCGTTCTTGTAGTCGCACCGCAGGTTTTCCTCGATGCATCTGCAACGCACAAAAACATGTGAATTGCCATGTCTCGAATATGGCAGCAAGTCTTTTTCTGAGACGAGGAAACCGGGCTTCGATGGCAACTATTCTTACAGATAAAAGGAACTGGAAAATTGCAAAAAGGTATCGCCAAAATGTAGCACGCTTCCGCCAGGCGTTGTTAGGTTTCGCTTTGTGATTAGGAACATGTTGTGAATCTTATATTTACAAGTGAAAATTTATGTCTGTTTTTTTTTTTTGTTCCTAGATTGCAACAGCGGGTTGCCCTAATTTCAGTTTTACTTCTTGATCATAATATTGTTGATGACGTAATATTGTTTTAGTGTGTCACATAATTTAGAACCTCCCTGCTAAGGTATCATTTCATCAATGATGAGCTTCATACTTTGTGCCGTAATTTACTGGCGATCAATGGCTGTTATTGGTTTACAAATTATTTCGAGGCAATGAAACACTATTCGACAAGATAGACAAGCAAATAGAAAAATTTGTCACCCAGCCTGCCATTGTGAATTTTCCCAGGAAGGGATGAAATTCAAAAGTACTCACTGCAAATTTCATTGGAAAACAAAAAAACTCCCATTTATGCGAAAAAAAAAATAAATAAATAAAGCCGGGAGCTGGGGGGGGAGGGGGTATTTATCCCCCGACCTCTTAAAATAACGGATTTTTTCTCACTCTACGAAATATTTCATACCGGAATATGCTACTTCATTGGAGCCTTTAGTAAAGTATGGGAGCTCGAAAGTTTTTAGGATACCCTGAAACTATTCAGAAGGAATGAAATGTTTAGAGAGTGCAGACTTATATTCTTAAAGCAAGCATCCCAAGTCACATGGTATATTATAAATTAAAACATTGGGAGAAGTCAGGTTTCTTTTATTAGTTTCGTGCCAGATATGCCAACACTTGTCGTAGTTGAATCGCGAGACTTGGGATCTTTGCATCTGCTTTTCCGTACTCAATGATTGTATTTCCTCGCATCAGTAAAAAAATAACGCTCTAAACATGAAAAAGTTTATCGATCGATTTTGTCGTGCAATGCTTAAATGTACAGCTGCCTCAATCTTTCGCTTACGTTATCGTTTAAATGTACACCAGTTAATTTGACACTTTTGCTGGCAATCTGAGACATTCTCTACAACTGGAGATCCTGCCCTTACCTTCCGTTTCCGCACATGAATTCCAAAGCACTGCAGGTGTCCTGCTCGGGGTCAATTCGGGGAGGCGGCGGGCAGTTTTCGAACGAGATGTCGTCCAGGCAGACAGCGCTCCTGAAGTCGAAGGGTCGGACAGTTTCGAACATCACGCGACTGTTTTCGCGGGAGTCCACGAGTACCTTGGCGTGGGTCCAGCGCTCAGAGAAGTCCCCTGCGAGGAATAAGTCGAAAAAAGGTTTATGTGAGTATGCTTGAGCTAATTTAACAAGTTTGCTGCATGTTTTACATCATTAAATAAATGCGAGTGCATGAATACATGTTCCCATTAATTTTGTTATTTAAAAGGATTGATTATTAAGAAGTGTGAAGATAAGTCGTGTGATTCAACATCATACGTTTACTTTTCTTTTCAAACTCAAGTACAATGAAATATGACTTCCCTACCGATAAGTAAACGGACAAAGTTTTATTTCTACGGGAAAGTCGGTAAAAAAGAATTAAAATTTCTGTTTTGCAGGAAAGCAAGAAAAAATGTTTAGATCGTAGTTTCCATGAGAAAACAGGCTGGAAAAGCAAGATGTGACTCACTTCCAAACAGATTTGTGAAGGAATCCCAGAGTTGTTGACGAACATCTTGAGTGAGCGAACTTTTAAGGCAAGTGTAGGTTAAAATGTAATTTAATTTTTTCTTAAGAAAGTTAAGAAAAGTAATTTACATTTTAGTTTCTGCAAGAAAGATGGCTGGAAGGAAAATATTTTATTTCCTAACAAGAAATTAGGATAGAAGAAATGCATATTTCCCTACGAGAAAGCAAGCAAGGAAAAAAAAGCATTTTCCCTCGAGAGAGCAGGCTGAAGAAGCAAATTGCGACTCACTTCCAAAGAGATTCGTGAAGGAATCCCAGAGTTGCTTCTTGTCGGTTCCTGCTTTCGCTGCGTACACCTTGAGCGAGCAGGAGAACCTCCCGCAGTAGACCCAGAAGTCGAGGGAGCAGCGGGAGTGGGTCTCCGAGATGACCGGGGTGACGAGACCGGCCACGTCGCCCCACCGGCCCGGTGTGCCGTCGGCCAGCAGGTACCAGCCGGAGGTGGAGTTGTGGGTGTGGTCCCGGTCGGGCCGGTTCTCGCGGGTGATCTGGAAGGGGAGCACTTGTGAGAAGGAGTGGAGTAGAAGACGCAAAAGTAAGTGAAGTAGAAGGAGTAGAAAGAAAGTAAATATAGTAGAAAAAGAAGAAGAAAAGTAAGAGTATTAGAAGAAGTCGAAGAAAAGTAAGAGTATTAGAAGAAGTCGAAGAAAAGTAAGATTAGTAGCAGAAGAAGTCGAAAAAAAAAACTAAAAGTAGTAGTAGAATTATAAGACGTAGTAAAGTATAAGAAGTAGTAGAAGAAGAAATAAAAGCAGTGGAAGATGTAGAAGTAGTAGAATTAAAACAAGCAGAAGAATAAAAAGAGGTCGAAGAAGTATTATGTAGAAGTAGTAGAAGAATAAGCAGAAGAATTAGAAGTAGGAGAGTAATTAGGAATAGTACGAGTACAGGCATTGATATTTTCAATGAGGGCTCTTACCGTGGTGAGGGACTCGTTGGCTCTAATGGCCACCCATCTGAAGGCAGATTCCTCGTCCCTCTTGAAGCGAGTGTAATTCTTGTAAACGTGTGTCGTGTCCCATCCGCAAAGATCTCCGTTGCTGAAGTCACATGTCGGTTGCACTGCAAGAGACAAGTTTAGCAGCATGAAAATGACGTTGATGCAGGAAATGTAACATGGGTGGCATTAAACAAAGTAACATTCCATGAATAAAAGTACCAGGCAAAGGTGCGTAAAATTACTGCATAAAAATAAAATAATAGAGTTATCCTATGTCACATGACCTCGGTCTAGGAAGTTTGGGCGCGGCAGATTGGGCGCCGGCTTTTTGGCGCGGAAGATTGGGCGCCGGGACTTTTGGGCGCGAGGCCTTTTACGCGCCGGGACTTTTGGGCGCCGGGACTTTTGGGCGCGAGGCCTTTTGGGCGCCGGGACTTTTGGGCGCCGGGACTTTTGGGCGCCGGGGCTTTTGGGCGCGAGATTTTTTGAGCGCCGTTGTTTTTGAGGCGCAAAAGAATTGACGAAAAAGTGACTTTCATCTTTTTTCCCCCTGGCCCTTCAATTGTGTGTTCTCATATTGGCTAAAAGACAGACAAATAAGATTTTTTTTTGGTTTGAAAATATTTATTATTTTTAAAAATACACAAGGTCAATAATGCTTTGACATGGTTCATACAGAAAATTAAAAAAATTTTTAAAAGTATTTCGTAAAGTTGAAAAATTTAAAATCTAGAACTTTTTTCAAGCACTATTCAAAGATAAAATGATCTTTGTCAAGGATCATTACGACTATTTGAAAGCGTAGATTTTTTACAACAATGAAATAACAAGTGGTGATTTGGCTCCAGTGCACATAAAATATCATTAGACAAAACCTTTTATAATACACTATGAAGCTTCAAAATTAAACTTTAATGAAAAGATCAGATTGACAACCACTTATTTGAAATAATAATCGTAATACATGAAAAAATTTAAAACCAATGTAGTAAAATCAGTAATTCACAAAACAATAATAACAATAATAAATAAAGTAAATTTAACATTTATTTTGAAAGTATACTGTCATTGTTCTACCAGGAAACATGATGAAATATTCTCCCAATGCTTGCTTGCTTTACACAAGCCACGATTTTGAATCTTTAATGAGAACAAAAATTTTTTATAAATTAATACTTG
>JAXGGA010008404.1:0-57110 GCA_038373865.1 Uloborus plumipes
AGCATCAATAAAAATATTTCGAAGTTAGACGAAAATCAAAGACAATCATGGAGTAAGTTGTATTTAGGCCCCTATAGATAGTATGTGACGTCATATCCCGGGATTTAACCACTCGTCTAAAAAACTTACCCTAGAGGGCAGTAGCCATGGGTAGGATAGGGGAGGCGCCTCCTGCCCTGAGAAATTTGGAAACCCTGGATTTTGCCTCCCCTAAGCAAAAAACAAAATTGAAAAAACAAATGAACTAAAGCATTTCGATTAGTAGACTGATAAGTTTCAAGAGAAAAAAATAAATGGATATATAATCATATTTGAGGCTGCCGACATATTTACATTTTCGATTTCTTTAGTGAAAATATTGTCTTGAAAACTACCTGGGAGGTCGAAACATGTTTTATATACGTAGAGAGAGAGATAAAATACAGTGTGATAGATTTAAAATTTTGCACTTTAATGAATTTTTACAATAAAAGTTCTATAAGTGTTTGAAATATAATTTAAAAAGCGAAAGCAAACCGAATAATTTCTTTTTTACTTAAAATACAGAAAAATGTTTCGGCTTTTTCAAATTTTAGAGAGACCTAAAACCATCATGCACCATCAAAGAGCTTGAAAGTATTAGATTTTGTTTCTTAAATTGTGCAATTGAATTTGATTTTTTACCAATATTTCAAAATGCTTTATTTTGAAACTAACAAGGAAACCTTAGAGCCTTAGTGGCACCGATTTAGCCGCAGCTCGGTATATTGAAAGATACTTGCTACTGTAGCATACACCTAAAGTCCTAAGGCACACAACTCACAAATAAGGGAGAAATTTCTTTTGAAAATGTTAACCCCACCATTTGCCCAAGCCCAAAAAGTACCATCTTACGGAAGTTATGTCAAAATGGGCAGCTTGTAAATTCTTAAGCATGATATTTTCACAAAAAAATTAATTGGTCAACATAATTCATTGTAAATAATAAACCAACGAAATTGCGAGCCAAATTGCTAGCTTGGATGAATGGTGAGGTTAACATATTCGAAAGCAATTTCCTCCTTATTTTCGAGTTGTGCACCTTTAGACTAGTCCGTTTTTACGAAACTAAAAAAATCCGTTTTTTTTTTTTTTTTTTTGAAAAATCCCAGCTTGGCAGGGTTTTTGATCTATTACTCGGGATTTTTATTTCTCATGGTTTTGATGAAAAACCCGGGATTTTTCGGATTTCTGCAAGAATCATTTTCAAATCATTCATTCTATGTTAAAACATTGTATACCAAACTACAGCTTACTACTTTTGTTCATTATAGAATTAGGGGAACCCTGAAAAAAAGGTTACTGTGACCTCCTTAAATTTTTTTCTTGTTTGGTAAGTTTGGAAAAAGCATTGTAATATTGAATTTTGAAAATGCATCATGACGTTCTTAATACCAGTATATGTGCACACCTACAAATAATAATATGGGAATATAAATAGTCATGTATCAATGGTTAATGTTTAAGAAATCAGGCGCAGTCATCACGCAGGTTGACTATACTTTTAGCAAAGTTTACGTGACTATTGGATGAGTTGTGTCAATTCAACCACACACCAACACCCACCATCTCAGATTTTGATGAAACTTGGTATACTTCCTTCCTTTGTAGTCATAAGCAACTCCCTATTTTTTTTTCTTTCTATCTCGATGCGTTTTGATTGTATAGCCTGTTGAAGTTTTGAGATTTTACATTTTTTGTCATTTTCGAGACACATAAACTGAGCTGATGTTGTTTATGAAAAAAAAAATTGTACCTGGGTAACTAATGGTTTAATCTTTTTTAATTTTTTTACAGAAAATGTGAAGACTTTGAACATGTAAATAAAAAATATTACAATAGTCTGTAGGAATTTTTTTTTTGTCAAAAAAGGCTTTTTCAAAGTTTTAAATTTCAACATGAGGGTCGTCTTTAAAAATCATCATTTTTTTTACATGATCATGAATATGTATTCTAATTTATCCCATAAAAATAATTATGGGTATTTGAGGGGTTTTACCCCCCCCCCTTTTATTCTAGGAGAAAAAAAAACGTAAAACATCATACGAACAAGCTCATCGTATTTAAAAACAGACTTGTCATCAATTACAACAAAAATTTAAACATGAAGTATGTTGAATATTAAACTCAAACTCATAAAAATTAATGTTAGATTTTTTTTTCTGTTGAAATAGTTAAAATTAGAGGAATTCTGGAAATAAGATATCATGAAATTTAAATACTTGCATACAACAATTGACTCATACAGATTACTAGATTGTAGTCAAGACAACTTTGAAATTAAAAGTTTATCTTGACACTAATCCACTGATTATACTATTTATAGCACTTCCTGGATCCCCCCCCCTCCCCATGTTTGAAAAAAAAATGTTACTGTGAGACATTTTTTCAATTACTTTTACTTCTGTGCAAAGAAAAATTCATCTTTCTTTTTCTTAAAATGAGAGTTTATGCTTTACAAAAACTAATGGCTCAATTTTTATAGTTTTAATTAACCTCAGAAAATCTTTTTTGCTTTTACAAATAGTTTTTACTTTTTTTAGTAATTTAAAATTTTGTGGTTTTGTATTAATTTAAATTTATGGTTATCTTGTAATGAACTGTATACCACATACTGAAAATTATTGAAAATTTAAGACAACATGAAAATGAAATTTTCATGCAATTCTAATTTATAACTAAGCAATTTACCCAAAATATTATAAATTCTATAAATACCAGCTCATAATCCTTATATTCAATCCTTCCTTCTACATGCGCCTGTTTTTCATTTCCCTTTCCACTAAGAGCATACATTCATTAGAGAAGGTATATGTCCTTCCAGTTATTGCATGTGGTGGTTCTACAACACTGAGTACATGAGGAAATGGAATTCTACAAATATCAACAGAACTAGGCCAGTTCAATGAAGGGTAAGGTCCATTTGGATGTAAAAATTTCACTTGAAGGTCTCCTTTGTCTTGGTCGACTTCCGACACCATTCCAAAATACCATAGATTGTCTTTATGCCTTTTAAAAAAATCACTACAGACTTTGTCTCAACTCAAACTTCTTCAAGAATACATTTTCATGATGAAAACAAATATTTTGAATTGAATGCAGTTCACTGTCAAGTTTTGCACTCAGTAATTCTTTTTCTCCTTCACTTAAACAATTGATATTCTTTATTCCTTTCTCATGAGTGAAAATCACTTTATGACATTCACTTGCAGATAATTTTCCTACACTGCATATAGATACATTCACACTAAATCATTTTTATAACACAATCTAGTTGAAAACTAAAATTCTATATTTGTTCAGTAATTGGTTTCTCAAGCAACTAAGCAAAGGACAGACTGAAATGCAAATTCAAAGATTGACACTTGCAGCTCTGAACTTGTTTCATTCATCTAATGAAGTATCAAAGTAAAACCTGGTTTTGTTTATTTAACTCTAAACCAAAGATATAAAACAGAAAAGGTTAGATTTAACTTTGCTTTATTATTATTATGAGTTCAAAATGATTAGAACATTGAAAAGAATTGTTTACAATCTGCAACTAACTCTTTTCCCCCTAAAAATGTTTTATTGTCTTAAGTGTTTCATATTTTCACTGCTTGAGCCCTTTTAATCTTAAAAAAAAATTCTTATCATAAATGGCTCCTAATAAACTTGCATTTGTACAAATTACATTTGCCTGTCATCCCCCTAATTTTATGGGTGTTTCAAAAGCTCACAAAAAGGATCAGCTGTCATCTCATGCCAGCTGATCTGCAAGCTGTATGGTTTATACTTAGTAAATTGTTTATATTATGGCAGTGAGATTGAGAACTGCTTTTGTGTAAATTAGTTATTTTTCTTGACTCCTCTTCCATGCCGCATTTATTTTTTCAAGATCAATATGTTGTTTTAAGTCATTTTTATTTTGAAGCAATGACATATTTTATATGTATCCTTTCTCTCCAATTTATTGCACTTTTTGAAGTGCACTTACTTAGACCTCCAACAGCGGATAAGGCATTCAAGTCTGAAAAAGAAAAAAAAAATCTGGACAAAAGTAGTTTTTTCCTAGTACATTTTTATTTACTTTTGAATTTTCATTAAAAAAAACATAAATCTATTAAAGAGGAGACAAATATATGATTAGGCATGTCATTAAAGCTAGAAGGAAAAAGATCTGTATAAAGTCCTGGTTTTCATTCTAAAAAGATAAAAGTTCATAGAATAAAAGATGTGCATGTACACTAATTTGATCTTACTTTGCTATGAGTGAAGGAAAGGTAATTTACCTAATTAAATAAATATTACCAAAAAATTGGCCATTATTTTTTAAGGGGTCTACAATGTCATTTCAAGAAAAAGAAAGATGAATTTATCTTTGCACAGAAGTAAAATGTCTCAAACATTTTATTTTAAAACATGGAGGGGGGAGTGGGGGAGGGGATCCAGGAAGTGCTATAAATAGCATAATCAGTGGATCAGTGTCAAGCTAAACTTTTAATTTTAAAGTTGTCTTGACTACAATCTAGTAATCTGTATGAGTCAATTGTTGTATGTGGGTCATTCCGATGAAAATGGTACAAATCATGTCTTAAACTCTTTACTTAAGATTATCAATTTAAATAATTTCCAATAACTAATCAAAATTTTTTTTATTGAGTTTCCATTTATTTGTGTATAATGAAGTGTAAATAACTAGTACATGACTCATTTATGAAAGGATTTTGAATATTTTGATGACTTTGTTTAACCGAGGCTTCACTAGATAGCGTTTCATACAGGCTGTATCATTACTCAAACATCAATGGTGAAGATTTGCCCGCTAGAGAGCGCTGAACAAGGACCACCCAAATGTTTGTTTACATTTATTAGCATATTGTTTCTGCTGTAAAAAGCGATGTTTATCCTATCTTTAAGGGTTAAAAAATATTGATATAGTTAACTGAAGTAGAGTACACAGTGAATTGATGCCGAAGGCCTTATTAGTACTGCTTTTTAGGGGAAATAAATCCCCTTTTCAGGTAAAGATATACAACCAAACGTTTTATACGACCAACTGTATTATGGCGAACTGTGGACTGAATTTTAAAAAGTTCTATGGCAACCCGTTGGTAGTCAGAGCCGGATTAACGTCTGTTTACACCCTAGGCCAAACTTAGAAATTACGCCCCAATTAACAGACCGAACTCTATCGAAATCGTACCCCCCACCCTCCCCCATTGGACAAAATGATGGATGAGTTTCAATTTTGTTTTCTGTGATGATGTTCGAAAGGAGGGGGTTGAGGGGTACTCCCTCAGAAAGTTTTCAAAATTGAAGCTTTAAAAATACAATTTTAGGCCATCTGAAGCGATTTAACGGAAAATGGGATTCAGAACTAGCTGCGGAAAATCTTCGAAATTGAAGTCCTACATATGCAATTGTGAGTCATCTTTGATGATATTAGCGAACAAAATGTGTCGGGGCTCTGCTCCACCCTTCGAAAGTCTCAAACAGAAAATGTTTGATGAACTTTAATGATGCTGGGGGACGACGGAACTTGGGCATTTTCTTGGCAAATTTTTTCGAGATTGAGACCCTAAAGCGCAATTTTAAATGGTTATTTTTTATACAGCGACGATCGGTTACTTACTGGAGATCACTGTGGCCTCCCCAAAATTTCCTTATTCGGCGAACAATGTCTGACAATTCGGCAAATTTGAATACAGCATTGCAATATATATTTTATTTACAAATATATCTAACATCTCTTTTCGTAGACGCAAGTATGTGGGCATACTAGTAATTTGTTATTCGGTAAACTTTCATTCAGTAAATTCATAATTATCCCCCTCCAAAAATTTAAACTTCGGGCGCCCCTGATGATTAGCCGTCATAAACAAATATGAATTAACAAATTATTATTCATTGCAAAATACATACTGATATCCGTCATATGGATTAAAGATATCAAGAGAAGAATTGTTTTGAAAAATTTTGTAACTGAACAGTTTCTGTGTCATTGCTTTTACTACAAAGTTTTTCACTTTGCCAAAATTATATTTTCAAGAAATAATTGTTCAAATCAAAGGTATTAAAAAAGGGTCGAAAAAAGGAATCCCCTTGACTCAAGCATACGCCCCTTTCCATTTGCTTTTTATTTATTTATTTCTGCTCAACGGGCAGGTTGCCATCTAAATGGGGCGTACTAAATGGAAATGTTCTTTTCCATTTAGTACGCCCGCCGCACTCCTTTTTTTTCAACGAACTGTTACTTATTTTTTTCCTCCTTGATATGCGCCCTCTTTGCCTTGCGCCCCTAGGCCAGGGCCTAGGTTGGCCTAATGGGTAATCCGGGCCTGTTGGTAGTATTGGCTCGTTTAGCGAATAGATCCGCCATTTATCGCTCTGCGGTGTCAGTGTCGTTTCACAGTTAATAATTAGAATCAATTAAAATGAAAAATAATTCGCTAACTAATTAAAATAAGCCACTAAAATGCAGAAAAAAACCAACAAATAAAACAAGCTTTTCAATGACGTTAAAATATACTAAAATAGAATTGAATGCCAAATTGTAAAATTGTCGCCAACAAATTAACTTTTAATTTTGTCTTTTATATATCTGATTTATATATAATGCTAGTTACCATAAAAGTCGATAGATGTCGCTGGACATTGACCACCGATTTTATCCCAAGTATTTTGATCAAATGAAACAGCCTGTATAAAACTCTATCTAGTGAAGCCTTGGTTTAACAGACTGGACTTATAACAGAGTGGACAAATAAGCCTTTAAATATATCTGTATAATCACAAAGAAAAGTTAGAATTACAGAACAAGCATAAAGTGGAATAAACAGCCTAAAACTGTGAGTCTGTCTGCAATTTCAGGAAAAAATCTATTTTTTTCATCATGAAATCGGCTCTAACAAAGTGGACATCCAACAGTTCAAATTAACTATCATAAGAAAAGAATTAGGCTCACCCTAGTTGTTGACTATATAATTCAATGTAGCAAGCTAATCACGGCAGTTATACTACCTATATTTTTTAAAAAAATATATCAGATTGAATGTAATTGTTTATTTTATTTCCAAAAGGCATATAACAGAGTGGACCATTCGAAACGTAGAAAATCTAGGGACATGGATAAATAATAGTGTTTTCTTGGGGAATTTTTTTTCCATTTGCGTAATAATCTGCAGAAATGGTGTCAGAAGCATCTTTTGTGCAGTGCAGTGTAATTTATTTTGTTGTTACATTTCAGTTTAATTTTAAATCACATTTAAAATTCTAGGAATTTGAAGCTGGGACAAGTCGTTTTCTCCTTTTTCTGACAAAGATAATTTTTTGTGTCATTTCTAAATGGATTATACCTAATCAATTGATACTTGATGGCACAAAATTAAATGGAGAACCAATAAAAAATACAATTAATGGGTGGTAGTTATTAACATTTATTTTAAAAAATTCTAAAGTCTCGGACATGATTTGTACCGTTTTCGTCGGAATGACCCATGTAAGTATTAAATTTCATGATATCCTTTTTCCAGAATTCCTCCAATTTAAACTATTTCAACTGGAAAAAAATCATTAACAATAATTTTTATGAGTTTGAGTTTAATATTCAACATACTTCATGTTTAAATTTTTGTTGTAATTGAATGCAATTCTGCTTTTAAGTACGAGGAAGAGCTTGTTTGTATGATATTTTACGTTTTTTTCTTCTAGAATAAGGGGGGGAAGGGGGTAGAATCCCTCAAATACCCATAATTATTATATTAATGGGATAAATTAGAGTACATATTCATGATCATGTAAAAAAAATGATGATTTTTAAAGACGACCCTCATGTTGAAATTTAAAATTTTGAAAAATCCTTTTTTTGACAAAGAAAATTCAAAATTTTCAATTTTGAAATTTTTTTTAAAAAATGCATATAGACTAAGACTAATGTAATATTTTTTATTTACATGCTCAAAGTCTTCACATTTTCTATAAAAAAATTTAAAAAGATTAAACCATTAGTTACCCAGGTACAATTTTTTTTCATGAACAACATCAGCTCAGTTTATAAGTCTCGAAAATGACAAAAAATGTAAAATCGCAAAACTTCAACAGGCTATAAAATCAAAACCCATCGAGATAGAAAGAAAAAAAATTAGGGAGTTGCTTATAACTACAAAGGAAGGAAGTATACCAAGTTTCATCAAAATCCGAGATGGTGGGTGTTAAAATCCCATTTTTGTGGTTGATTTGACGTGGAATGACTCTATTGTTAAAAGTAACTTTTTCACTTGACAACGTTGCCTTAAGCAGCTGTCAAAAACACAATCATTGTTACAGTTTATCAAAATATTTTTCCTAACAATGCAAAAAAAAAAGAACTAATTGAAATACAGTGAACTCTCACTTATACGCCGCCTCATTTATGCGCCTTTTTCACTTATACGACGATTTTAAATGATCCCAGCACATTCCATAGCAAAATAATGATAGTATCGTTCGTTTATGCGTCGCTCTAAAGATAAATATTTCACTTATACGCCGAATTTTCCCTAAAATGTATGAACATTTATTTATTTTCTTTAAAAAATAAGCATTTTTCTTTACTTTCCTCTTTAATCATTCGCCTTTATTGCTCACGGAAGGCATTTTTTCCTCATGAACTAGAGTTCGGAGAGGGACAATAATTTATTATGCATCGTTTTAAAGGGAACAGTGTGTAATCAGGTATGCTACAACTTTTGTTTTCTCTTAATCATTATAGATACGTTACAGTAATTGCCAAACTAGCAATATCTCCCTTTTCTATAGAAACATTCTTATTCACTCTCTCATTAGAACCTATGTTGAGCTTTAGTCCTTTAAATAGGCTTGTTCACTTATACGTCTCTCTCACTTATGCGCCTTTTTCTGTTGGTCCCTAGGGCAGGCGCATAAGTGAGAGTTCACTGTAATGGCAATTTCTGAATCTGGTACTGAGCAAGATTAAATATTATATAATGCACTTCATATTATAACTAAAATGATCAGTACCAATATCAGGACTTGATATTGATCAAAAGAGTCGCATTTTTTAGTTTGCATCTTAAGGACGTGTTTTCAATTAAAAAAATATGAAAAAAACCCTACCGACATAGTGGGTCTTTCAAGTGGGCACACCCAGGGCCGTCATTTAGGGGGGGGGTCAGGGGCGGTCAATTGCCCCCCCCCCCTGACTTTAAGAAATCAATGCATTTATCTATAAGTGGGCGTGGCTTTTGATGTTTTCCGATGAAATTGCATTGCGTTTGGACCCTTTGCCCCCCCCCCCCTGGAAAAACTTGAAATGACGTCCCCTGGCCCACCCGAAAAAACCCGAGTGGATATTTTTGGTCTGGGCCCGTTGTGGCGAACCCTGCTTCATACTTTAGGTATATTCTACACTAGCAAGTTTCTTTCAATATAATGAGCTAAATTGTTGACCCGAAGGGTCTAAGGTCTGTTTGTTAGTAGGCGTTTGAAACCATTTGTTGGCTACCATGATTTATTCCAAAATCTGTGAAAATACCAACACTTGGGCTGTAACTGCGCATACTGCCTTAAATAACGTGGTTCGATCTAATTCAAAAGTTTTACCAGCGGATAAGTTCGGTACGCTTCTCTTAAAAGCATTCTTCAACAACTTCCGTTCAGATTGCGCCAAACTGTTATAGCCTTCATTCAATTCAATGTCCAAGCAAGTTTCTTTAATGTCCGCAATTATAATGGGCACCTCTGCAGCGTACAGAGTGACCAATCCGGCAGTCCCAACCAAAAAGTACACATAAAATATGATCTCTATCACGTTTCTCACATTCCACTTAAACTGCTGCAGATCTACAACTTCTCCTGTTATCATCAAACATACTTGTATCATCAAAATGAGAACTGGTGTTGAGAAAAGACTATCGAAATTTGATATTAGTTTCGAAATCTTCAAATATTGTTTAACACCATTGGCGATGTATCTCGCATTGTAGCCGTCTAATTTAAGTTCAATTTCTTTCAATATTTCATTGCAGACGCAGCAGATATGACAATAACAAAACGAAAAGAGAGACGGAATGAAAATTTGTTGCATTCTTAGAAAAGTATAAAGGACATAATCTACAGCAACAAACTCTTTGTATGCTTTAAAGTAAACTTTAATCGCAATGGATGCTACAAACCCTACCATAACGTAAACAAAATTTATCATTTTCGAATTCCTCGTGCGCTTAGTATTTGCTTTCACTTTGTCATTCAGCGCACAGATTGCTATCAGTAAATTTCTAATTTGCTCTTTACGTAACCACATCAAATACCATATGACAATAGGTTGAGATTGCAGTATAGTATCCAAAAGTATGAATGCTGGATTCAGCGCAAATTCCGTCTCCTCTGACTCGTCCGCTCTGGCATAAAACGTGTAAAAGATGTACAACACGTGGCATACCATGAGGGAAGGCACAGTGAACGTTTTGAAAAACTGAAACGAATGACAAGCAAAGTTTTCTTTTTCTCCGTGAATGACATCGATTCCAAAGTATGAAATCAAGCTCCAGTAGTTTCCAAAAGTGGTTTTTATCCTCTTTGAGTCACTTTTTCTGCTCATTAAAGGTTCCTTGTTTGTTTTACAACAATGCATCATGTATTTCTTAAAAGACTATTAAGAAATACTATTGATAATCACTTCAATAACAACCAATGAAAACAGATACCGGCCTCCTTGTCTAGTGGTCAGGCAAGTCTGACTAGGATGAGTAAGTTCCGGGTTCGAATCTCGGCACGGGCATAGATGGACTTTGTTTCCTGGCCTTGTCCTTGCTTTTTGTGAATGCGTTGTTATGCCGTGAATTGTTGCCCACCCAAACGCGGGTGCCTATGGCATGTATGTAAGATGGAAGTCAGACTTCACACCCAATGACTATACAGTTGGAAAAGTGAAGCAACGCACACCACATTGCCATCCCGGCTTGCTCAAGACAACAACAACAGGCAAGACTATTGTGTGGTAATCACTTAAATAAACACCAATCAAAACAGATATTTGTTTGAGATGATGCTAAAAGAATGAACTTTTTACTTGGTTCCTAAACTTAAAAGGTATTTACTCAATTGTGTGTGGTGAGCTTTAGAAAGACCTGAAATAAAGATGTTCTACATGTGTGCCAAAGTGTGCTGCTTATGATACTATTTGCTCTAATTTTTCTATTATTTTGAAGATAATTAACGATTAGAATGGTCATTTTAATAGTTTATAAACTTACCGTATCACGATAGTTTAGATTAATAGTTAAAAATAAACAGAAATAAACTAAACTTTCGTTTAGTTACCAACTTTCGATAGCAACTAAAGGAAAATAATAAGCCAGTAAATACATATAAAGCTATTTGTAAATATAACACACAGAAATGGGAATCGTAACGAAATTCGTAGTTAAATTTCTGAAGCATTTTAAAACTAGTTAATGATAGGACAATTTAACTGCAATTTATGTTATCTTTCGTAGCTGTTTTGTAAATACAGATAGTTTAAGTTTCAGATAAATACTTGTTTGTACTCCTATGCTTTATTATGTGTGCTTTCCATCTACGTTCCATATAGTTCGACTTTTATGTCTGTTTCGATTCATCAAAATTATGAATCACATTTCTTTTTGTTTATTTAATTAACGGTCAAGCTCAAGACCATTGGTAGTCAGCTCAAAATGAACTAAATTAATTATTTTGACAAAAATGTCTACCTTTAATCTTGTGAAAGTACTCTCTGGTTGTGATTAACTTTCTTTTTTCTTTTTTAAAGTCTTCTTTCTTCCTCTTACGAGGTAAAAAAAAAGTAATGAATTCCCGGTAAATTTTACTGGAACCTGAATTTTCATTTTAATCGTTATTGTTTCCATTTTATCTTTTTTTTTTAAACGTTCTTAAGTCCATACAATCTATGGGCTAGCAAAACGTACATGTTATCCCCCCGCCCCGAATACATTTAACAGTTTTTGTCTTGACGTATAAACGTGGTTAGTGTGTGTATGTGTTAACTTAATGTCTATTTTCCTTTGCTGAAACCGTCGGTGAATTTGCGCATTCGCTACGTCTGGTCAGATTTTATCAAGCTAAGGGTATTAATTGTCAACTTCAATTGAACATAAATAAAGATTGCCCCAATATAGAGATCAAATCAAGCTTGCTTTTATGACAGATACCGTCTAGTATAACTTTAAAAATGCAACGCGTAAACACAGAAAAAAATCAAATTAAGAAGTTTTATGTTCAGTGAAAAACTCTAATAACCAAGAAAAAACAATCATGAGTCTGCACAAAAGTCGAAATGAATAAGAGAAAACAAAAACTAATGCTACCTTATGGGCGATTCTCTGTAAACTCGTCATTTTCCATACAGAATCTGTCTGGGCATGTTTTTTTTTTTGTGTTTTTCTGATAAATCATGACAGGGGACTGTTTATTTGCACTTTGTTGCGTAATATCTGCAAAATAATTGGAACATAATTAGATGCGAAACTACCTATAAATTTAGGCACAAATCGTGGACATAATAACTGATAGGTTTTATAATTACACTAATCAACATTAATAAAATCACTTCACAGGGGACTGTTTTCGCAATGACCCTGATGCATACTTTCATCACAAATGTGGCTCTCAAAATAAACAAAGTGGCGTTTAGACACCGTTCTCGGCAATTTCGGCAAATTCACACTGGTTACTTTAAACTTAATGCCAAAAAAACATTTGCAAGAGCAACTGATTTTTTCTATTGAAGCTTTGAATTTGTGGCAGGGTACTGTTTGAAGAACCTCCGGACAGAACTTACATGACAATTTTAAGCTTTAGAAATACTTAATTCGACCGAATTTCTTCATAAAAAAGATATAGTTACATTATTCTAGTTTTAGATATTAATTACCAAAAGTAATGCTAATAGGATTTTCGGAATAAAGCCTTGAAGTGTTAGAGGACAGCTGTGGGGACTGTGTTTTCAGCACTTAGATAATTTCTAGAAAAAAAAAATTAAATTGTTATCGCTCCAAATACAATTGGGCCACAAAGTATTAATGTGAAACTTGAAAAAAAAACCCGAGTCTTTGCACTTAATACCTACCATTTATTTCATTGTTAAAATTTACTTCTTACAGATGATTTGTTGTATTAGCTTATACTAAAAATGGTACTTTTTGCTGTTGGTTTAACATTATTACAGATTAGCAGCAGTGACGTTGAAAAGAAATTCTGTGACTGTCGTGATAAGTGTGAAGCCAACATAAGGAGAAAATCCTAATGACAAAAAAAACATCTTTAAGCGAAAGTTAAAGCGCTTGTTTGCTAAATTTTAAGTGCTAAAATTGAGTAAACCAAACATTTGTGTCGAAAATTGCTCTTTCTGAACTCCGGATTAACATAAAAATTGAAAACAATTTTCAATGTGGAAACACATCAACATTTTTAAGCCGAACGTAAGTTTAATTTTTAGGTATTTTTATAAGGAACGCAGTTATATTGTGTTGCACCTATTCAGGCCTGTCAATCTATTGTACCTTCATTTGATATTATAAAAACTCTTGATTCCTTAATTTTATGACAGCCCTTCCCCCTTTCCTTTCTTCCTTGAACTTAGAAAATACCTACCCAAACCTCATTTCCTCTGGAATACTCATTGATTTTCGTTGCATGACATAAAGCCAATTATACGATAGGACTATTACGAATCTGTGTAAGGATACAAACATATCAATTTGTCAATCAAAAAAGTTCAATATCATGCAGTTTTATTTTTTAAGTATGATTAACTATTTAGAATTGACTATTAGGTACTATTATAATGCTTTTAAAGCTTCATTGCATCTATATATATATAAAAATGAATGTTGGTAAATGTGTATATGTGTATGTGTGTTCCCTAAGATCTCAGAAACTACTCGGGAGATTTGGCTGAAATTTTCACCGTTTGTTCCTTTTGGTACTGGGAAGGTTTAGAGACCACTTTCAACAAAATCCGATGGGTAGTTATTTTATTATTTCAATTTTAGACCTGATTCTGTCTTTGTAATTTCAATTTTAAACTCCATTTTCGAAGGCTTTCATCAATCCAATCGAGTATTTAGTGTATCAACTCAACTCTCTGGCAGATAGTTGGAATTGCTTGCTACCGTAAATTTGGCGATCTTTTAAATCGCGCCAAGAGCCCTCAATAATGGAAGTTTTCCCAATAACTATCTCAAGTATAAAGGATAAAAAAGGTATTTGATTAACAGATTAATCTTTTTTAAAAACAAATGAGATTCAGTTTCATATTTCGGAACTCCTTTAGATTTGTAGAGGCTTAGATGTCATGCATTATTTTCCAGACGAACACTATTTTGTTCTTTATACCTATTGCTGTTTTCAATCAAAGTATGTTACTATATTTTCTCGCCAAACATCCAATCAATAGTTCGTTTTCATGTCCATACTATTTGCTATGATATACCGCAATGTTGGAAATTATTTTAACGCCTTACGGAATGGTGTACATTTAGCGACAAATATAATATTCAAATTGATTTTTTGAATTGAAGGGAGCAATTGATGGTCTACTTTTTTGGATGTATCAGTGCATTTTTACAACGTAATTGTACATACGTAAAATTTTCTTTATTATTGTTCACCATGCTTTTTTTTTATTTTTTTTTTATTTAAGGGAGCAATTTATGGTGTACTTTTTCGGGCTGATCAGTGCATTTTTACAACGTAATTGTACATATGTAAATTTTTCTTTATTATTGTTCACCGTTTTTTTTTTTTTTTTAATTTAAGGGAGCAGTTGACGGTCTACTTTTTTGAATTGATCAGTGCATTTTTACAACGTAACTGTACATCTGTATTTTTTTTTTTTTGTTCACCATGCTTTTTTTTCTGAACTTAAAGGAGCAATTGATGGTCTACTTTTTTGGATTGATCAGTGCATTTTTACAACGTAATTGTACATATGTACATTTTTCTTTATTATTGTTCACCGTGCTTTTTTTTTTCGTTTTTTTTCTTTTTTTTTTTTAAATAAAAGGAGCAATTGATGGTCTACTTTTTTGGATTGATCAGTGCATTTTTACAACGTAATTGTACATACGTAAATTTTTCTTTATTGTTGTTCAGCGTGCTTTTTTTTTTTTTTGAATTTAAAGGAACAATTGATGGTCTACTTTTGTAAATATGTATATTTCTCTTTATTACTGTTCACCGTGTTTTTTTTTTTTTTTTTTTCTTTTTTTGAAGGAGCAATTGATGGTCTACTTTTTTGGAATGTCCAGTGCATTTTTAGAACGTAATTGTAAATGTGTAAATTTCTCATTGTTATTGTTCACCGTGCTTTTTTTTTTTTTTTGAATTTAGAAGAGCGATTGATGGTCTACCTTTTGGATTGTCCAGTGCATTTTTGCAACGTAATTGTAAATGTGTACATTTCTCTTTATTTTTGTTCACCGTGCTTTTTTTTATAACTTTAAAGTAGCTATTTGTGGTCCAGTCACATTCTATTGTAAATATGTCAATTTCATTTTATTACTATTCACTGCTGTCTCTCTCTTCTTTTTAATTAATTTAAAAGAGCTATTCATGGTCCAGTCACATTATACATTTTATGTGTCTCTACATTTTATTTTCAAAACGAAGATCTCTTTTCATGATTTGTGGAGAGCTTCTTCATCTTGATGTGTAAATAAAATGGAATTATAGGAATTATATGGTGCATTTGCTGTTAAAACGATATGTATCTCCACTTTATATATGTAAGCTTTCGTTACGTAAACTGGTAGTTTTTAGCACTCTATTACTATTGTACTTAACTTTTTACAAATAAATGATAAAATCAGCAAATGTGTGAAATAAACACAGAAAAAATGCATATTCCCTAACTATTTTAATCACTCAGTAGAAAATTGAATAATCTGTTACTTACAAGAACTATTTTCCTTACTTTTACCTTGTACAAGATACGCTCAAATTATTGTTATCAGAACCATTGGTAGATGGCAATACATGCACACATTTGTAAGTTTTATGTGCTGCCATCTGCCTAAGTTTTCTGGTAATAAATTTTTAATTTTCCCAATTAATACGCGGCGCAACCAGAGTGTTTATAACGCGGATAAGTTTTCGCTTCCAATCGTGTTTCCAATCCTAGTATATATATATATATATATATAATAATAATAATAATAATAAACAGTTCATTATACATTCTATGAACCATGAAATTGTATTGCTTCTTCCTTTACACGAAACAGTTTCAATTGTTGTTTAGTTACTGACATACAAGTTCAGTACTTTATAGCACATAGAAGAAAAATTCGATTAACTAGTGAGGATAAGATAAAATTTTTATATTACCCGTAACTACGGGTAAAGAACGCAGTTTCTTATTGTCTTTTTGCAACTTTTTTTTTTCTCTTTTTTTTTTTAAATGACTACTTTAGTTCTTTCTTAATAATTGACAGATACACTTACACTTTGTATCGTGAAATTATATTTTGCAACTTCGAATTTGAAATTTAAAGCAATCCAGTTTGTTTTTAATTTCCCAAAATTTCAAAATAGATATTTTTTCTCTCCTGTTCTTGTCACTTTTATCGAACTGCGTATTGAAAAATTACTTCAGAAATTAAGGGGCAAATGGGTAAAAGTGATATGTGACATTTGAATTTGGAAGATTTACACAAATTCAAAATAGTGTGTGTTCAATTGTGTTAACTCACAGACACAATTGAAGGGACAAGTGAATAAAGGTAATATGTGACAATTTTTTTAATTTTTAGAAAAAGCTTTCAAAAAAAAATATTACCTTATCACACCTTCATTCATGATAAAAAGTATGTTTTTCCAAAATTGTCACATATCACCTTTATCCACTTGCCCCTTCAATTGTCGGTGGACCTAACGAACAATAGAATAAAAAACATTCCTACCTCATTCGTCTATTTTTCTTTTCAAGAAGGGCTGGAAAAATCGTAGCTGCAATGAACTTCTTAATTCTGAAGATTAAAAACTTAAGCACGCATTATTACAGAACTTAAAAGAAAATTTATGTACACTTAACTTCTACTACTTCAGAAACCAACCGGTTTCACAGTGAGGAGACGAAGGTCTGCGTACACTTCGTTTCGTTTCGTTTGGAGCTATATGCCCAGGTTTTTGATGAGGACTACAATATAGTGTCTTGCCTCCATTACACATGATTTTTATTACATATATCTTGTACAGACAATGTATGAAAGAGTTACATCACAAAGGAAGGAAAGTACATCCGGAGCGAGGGCGGGAGTCGAACCCACCATCTCAGAATTATCGGCTACACGCCTTAGACCGCTCGGCCACTGAGACCCCTGCGTACACTTCTATTCTATTCTATTCTAGAAGTCAATAGACTTCGACACACATGAGGACTGCGTACTATGCGCCTTGCCTCCACAGATAGTACAATACAGATTTTATTGAAGGAAAGAATTTACAGTACAGAGAGGGAAGTTACACCCAGGGCAAAGGCAGGGAATCGAACCCGCGCCTCTTGAGATTACAAACTGACGGGCAGACCCACTGCGCCGTCGAGGCCCCCCCTGCGTACACTTAACTACATATACATTCTAAACATTTCATTTCATTTCATTTGGCGCCAAAGGCGTGGGAGGGATTGATAGAATGGATGCAGAGTCCCTGTTCCCCAGTACGAATTTGGTTTCAGTTGGTTTTGACTTTCACTTCACTTCACACTCTAGAGTCCCCCGTACATACCACAATTCGTGGTTTGACTGGATAGGGCCCTGAAGAGCGCTCTGTTCTTTTTGAACCAGACCAAGGGAAGAGCAAACCCTTGGCCCAACACCCGCAGAGGTATCGTTCCACTTGGAGGACTTTGTGACCACGAACATTTTTAACTCCACCCCGCCACCATTAATGAAGACAGTGGATCTTTGATTGGCTGAGATCGAACCCGGGACCCTCCGGTTACGAGTCCACCCCTTACCGATCGGGCTACCACAGCCCCTTCTAAACATTTACAGAAGAACTTCGAGCGTTATATACAGTTACGGTTACTTCTTTTCACAGTTCGTCAAAGAGTTTTGATCGAAATTGGCTCCGAGCACCTTCCCCAGCGAGTAGATGGAGGAAAAACTTTTTTTTTTTTTTTTTAACACTATGTGCTCATACATTGCGAATTTCTACAGATGACAATTATAAAAAAACATGAACTGCAAATGAGTTAAGATGTAATATATTTATGCATGCAAGTTTAGAATGAAAGGTCTCGGGTACGATGCCAAACGGTCGAAGATACTCCGTGATCGCTTATGTGACTGGGAAGCGTTAAATATGTTCATGGTCACAAAGTCTTTCAAGTTTCCATCTCAAATTAGTAAATAAGGGTAATCCCACGTTTAAAGGCACAAGTACTGCAGATAGTAGTCGTTTACTGCGTGTTTCAGAGTTTTAAAGAATCCCGAAACACGTGTCTGCCCCGAAGCTTTAGGACGAAAAGTCATCCTAAGGTTCGCACTATTTGGCATTGAAAAAATTGTTCCTTGTAACGCAGCATTTTTTGCCTTTGAGCGTTGTATTACACTTATTTAATTTTCAAGCCCAAAGGTATTTATTTAATACTTCTGGGAGTGCTGGATTAGGGTCTGCTCGGCTCTTGTTTCAGATCAAAATACCAATCACTCTTCAGGACCCTAACCAAACAGTTAAACGACTTGTAGTGTAAGGTAGGTCGACCCGGAGTGTAATAGAATAGAATATTCGAAGGTGTTCTTAAATGTTATTCCTATATTAACATCACCTGATGCATTTTAGATGCAAATGAACTCCACAAAAACAAAAAGGCACAAAATATACATTAATTCTAACTTGAATACTTGAACTATATGTCGCATTAATGCAAAGGTACCACATCAGTTTCAAGAATTGAGCTTAAAACGGAAGATATCTCCTTTTCTGGTTATCCGTATCAATAATTGCAACACTGGGTCTTTCTCTTTTTTTTAGCAATGACAAATCGCTATATGTTTTCTTTTTGGACCTTAAACCTCATGTAGTCACTCTTTCGAATTGGAAGTCTTCCAACGTCTCGCGTCAAGCGTCAAGGCCTTCACCTCCCAGGATTGACCTCTGCTTTAGCCCAAACTTTCTAGAAGATACAACGCTTTTTGTTAACCGTCAGATAGCAGTTTTTAAACTAATTTTGACAGTATCCGCTAGATAGCAGTTCCTAGCATACACTATATAGTACCATCGAAATTAATTTAAGAACTGCTATCCGAAGGTTAGAAAAAAGCACTGTATCCTGTAGAAAGTTTTGGCCAAAAAAAGACACGAGTGAGAATGTAGCCTGCGTTCACGGTAAAGCTAGACAACGAAGAGATGGTGGGTGGACAGGAAGCGGAAACGGACCACTTCATTTTGAAATAGGTTGGATCTGCGAAAACGCGTAAGCAGTGAATCACGCGTTTTCGCTAATCCAACTTATTTCAAATTAAAGTGGTCCGTTTTCGCTTCCTGTCGACCCGCCATTTCTCCGTGGTCTACCTTTACCCCTAATCACTTTTCATTGCATCTCATAGCCATCTTTTTGTAAAAGTTAAACTGGAAGGCAATAATTTAAATCCAAGTGCTGTAGCTAGATATTCAGTCATCTTACTGTTCTCATTGCAAAATCTGTGAAAATACCAGAACTTGGGCTGTCACAGCGCATATTGCTTTAAATAGTATGATTCTATCTAAATCGAAAGTTTTACCAGCGGATAAGATCAGCATGTTTCTTTTTGAAACATTCTTAAGCAATCGCCTCTCTGATTTCGACAAACTGTAATGAACATCACTAACTTCAATGTCTAAACAAACTTCTCTAATTTCTTTCATAATGATAGGTATTTCAGCAGCATACATTGTGACCAGCCCGATGGTTCCTACCAAAAAATACACATAAAATATAATTTCTATAACATTTCTAGCATTCCATTTATATTGTTGCAGATCTACAACCTCCCCTGTAATGATCAAGCACACTTGTATCATGTAAATGAGGAGTGGTGTTGCAAACAAAGTGTTGAAGTTTGATATAATTTTTGAAATCATCAAATACTGTTTTAAGCCATCTGTGACCTGAATGTACCGTACGTTGTCTAATTTTTGTTTTATGCTTTCTAACAATTCGGTGAAGACACAGCAAATATGACAGTGCGAAAACGAAAATAGAGATGGAATATACATTTCTTGCGTTCTCATTAACGCATACGCAATGTAATCTTTCGTGAGATATTCTTTATAAGCCTTGAAGTAAACTTGATGCAATTGACGCAATAAATCCTAACATAACACTTACGAAAATAACATTTACTATTTTCGAGTTCATTGCGCGTTTAGTATTTGTTTTAACTTCGTCATTCAACTTAGAGATAGATATCAGCAAATTTCTAATTTTTTCTTTACGCAACCACATGAGGAACCATATGAGAATGGGTTGAGATTGCAGGATGGTGTCCAAAATTATGAATGCAGGATTTAGAAAAAATTCTTTATTCGTAGGATTATCACCAGATTGAACATAAAATTTGTAAAAAGTATACAGCGACTGGCACAGCATAAGTAAAGGCACATTGAATATTTTGAAAAATTGAAACACATAGCGCGCACCATTATTCGGATTTTCATGAAACACATAGATTCCAAGATATTAAATCCAGATCCAGTAATTTCCGAATATATTTCTTATTCTCTCCGAGTCGGTTCTAGTTCCGAATGAAGTCTCCTTTTTTGCTTTCTGAGCTGGGTACAGCTGCATCTCTACTCAGAAATTACAGCAAAATTATATAAACTGGTTTAAATTTTTCAAGATATGCCTTAAAAGCTAACTTCTGTGTCCCTGTTTTAATGAAAAGCCTCTTGTAGGTTTAAAAAAGTAACTATAGTGTTTGTGTGTGGGTCATTTCCAAAAATAAGAAATTTTAAAGTAGAAAATATAGTCTCGTGCTGCCTAAACATAATCCATACAATAAAATGTCAATCGGAGAACCTTCTCTTGCATGTGTAACTTAATATTTGAATTTTACATGAAGCATAAAGTAGTTCTTTTGTACTTAGGGAAATGAAGTGCATATTTAAGCGATATTTCATGTTGATATTGCTTGCTAATCAATGACAGTTACTCTCAATTGACTTTTAGAAAAAGGAAATTATATTTTATTGCTTTGCGTCATTTGTGTGTGTCTGTGCTGTCCCAAGTAGCACACTTCGTTTTTTAAAGGTTGTAAAATGGTCTTTTAACTTTATCTTTTCCAGTGTAGCAACTTGTCATAATTGCATTGAAAATAGAGAAAAGAACTTGGTTTCTGTCGAGACATGGAGAATCGGCAGTCTTTTTTTTTTCTTGTGTTCTCTGGCTGAGTGATATTGCGGTAAAAAGGTTGTAGTCGGAGACGAAGGTTGCAAAACTTCAGAGTCGGAGTCTATCATTTCCCCTCCGGCTCTGCAGCCATGTGTAAAATAACGGTCGGGTCGTCTTTTGTGAAGCAAAAGTATGAAGAAGGCAACTGGTAAAAGAAGACCTTTCCATTGTGTTTATCTATTATTTTATTTAAATTACAATTACAATGCTTCCTTATATTTTTAACAGAAATTAGTGTGTCGTACAGAGGAATGATGGATGAAGATTTGATAAGGATTCGACAAGTTTCACATTCAACAGCAACACATTAAACACTCATAAGTGCCAATACTTCAGTTGTTGACTGAAATTTGATAAACTAACAAAACCTGACCCATGACAGCACCAACAGCCGTAAAAAAGAAACATCGTTTTAAATCAAACACATTGCAAGCAGTTAGCACTATCGGGCCTCTTCCAGAAATATTTTTCAATACCATTTTGCAATCTTTGTCGTCCCGGTATAAAAATATCACGTCCATAGATTTAACTTTAATCTTCTCAATAATCAGAGGTATTTCTGACGCAAATATCGTAACACAGCCTACATTCAGACAGAAGTAGAACACACGGCAAAATACGCCCTTAAGATGAGTCAACACAAAGTTTTCGCGGAATAAAATGCTGAACACTAAAAAAGACATTGCAATCATTTCATGTATTATGAGGCAGAATACAAGAGGCGAAAATATATTGCTGAATGAATGTATGAGATTCAAAAGCTTTAGATATTTCTTCATTATATTGCACATAGTCGGAATACGAGTTCTTTGTTTCATTATCGCTTCATAAGTCTTGAGATATCTAATGATAGTGCAACAAATACTGCAGTGCACCAAAAATACAACTAAGGGAAACAAAATTTCTTCAGTTTGTAGATTAAAATACATAGCCATGGCAATGTAGGAATAGCGTGAATTTTGTATTCTTTCATGCAACTTAAGGAACGGCAACGTTAGAGAAGAAATGAAAACTACAATTATCATTAGATTTACCACTTTGCCACTTCTGTAGTTCCTTTCATCATTTGTTTCAAACATTTTCAGAGAAAGTAACAAACCGCGAATCCTTTTTCTTCTCAAGTATAGCATCAACCACAATATTATTGGATTGACAATCAAAGCCGTGTGGAATAAAACGGGTAAACCTTGTACCTTCTCGTAAAGAAAAAAATACAGAACAGTTGAAATATTTAGGAGCATTAAAAAGGGATAGCTACAGCGCTTGAATAGTCTAAAAATTATTGCTTCTTTTTTTCTCTCGAAAACTGATATTCCTAGATAAGACACAAAAGTCCACAATTGACCAAATATCTGTTTAATATAAGTCAGGGAGCAAATCGAATAAGATAGATGTGATATTCTTTTCTTCTCTTCGTTTAAATCTTCCATGGTTCGATCAATATCTCAATGCTTTTAATTCTAATCTTAAAGCCGGCCACCTGGTCTAAAGCTTAGAGAAGTCTGACTGGATGGGGGGGGGGGGGGTGCCGGGTTTGAATCCCGGCTTGGTCAAGGAAGTACTTTCGCTCTCCTGTCCTTGTCCTTCCTTTGTATAAACGTGTTGTGCTGTAAAGGGTTGCTCACCCTACAAACGGGTCCTTTTGGCATGTGTGTACCGCGGAACTCGGACTTGACACCAAATGGCGGTACAGTTGGTTGGAAAAGCGAAGCAGCGCACCACGAATTGCCAGTCCAGCTGGCACAAGGCAACAGCAATACCAGTTCTAAAAACTTCTCTCTGATAGTTTAACGTGAATGATTTGCGGTATAATTTTTAATGCATCGTTATCAAATTCTTTTTAAAGAGTGTGAAAACAGCAAACAATACATAAGAAAAGCAAGAAAAAAGAAAAGTATTTTAGTTGTCTGCTCCTGGATTCACTTGAGAGCAGTAGCAGTTGTTTTTCTGAAGTAATTTTTGAATGCATGCTAAATTTGCCATTTTCAATTTTATTCTTCAAAAATTCAGAAGAATATCAATCTCAGAAACCTGAACAGATTTTTATTTCGATTATTAAATGTCTTTTAGGCCAGCTTCCAACTTTATACCAATGTGAGGAAAAAAAATTGCCTCAAAATGAACGTTTGCTAAATATTAATACAAAACCCAATTTTTATTCCGATCAAATGCTTCAAATCGTTTCCGATCTCAGCAAAAGGTCGTGGTTTCTTAGGGAAGTTTAATGGCTCTGTTAATTTCGTGAAGTATCCCTGCTATTGCTAACAATATTAAGATTTGAAAGAATAATTTCGTTGCTCTGGATAATATCCATAATGGATTCTTTTGAGAGTGTGCAAAGTTATGGATTTACAAGCTGCAGGACATCAATAAGTGAAACGAAATATTGATGAAAACGGGAGTTTCGAGTTGAATCTAATACTCTAATGGATCACTTTAATTATCGGTTATTAGAAAAACATGTCTTACTCATATCCCTTGTTTTTTTTTTTTTTTGTCATTAGTGATAGTTATAGTATTCTTGTTACAGTTATACCCGCCACTGGAGAGCTATTTAATTTTAAATCAGGGAAGGGCGTGTCAGTGACCATCACAGACTTTTTTTGCCTTCTTTTTTAAGTTGCATTGACTCATAAAATATCCAAAGAGGCCTTTTCAAGTTTTTTTTTTAACTCAAGAAGCTCACTATTCTTTTAATCTCAAGACGGTTCCACCAACTAATGGCCGGCGCATCGGCCGCTGCACGTATTAAAGTTTCAACATTGAATGCTTAATAAATAAATACAATATGATATTATACACCATAAAGTTTAATATTTTTAGTATTAAACAACATTTTCCAGTTACTCTTTCATTTTAAAATTAGTTAATCTAAATAAAGGACTTTATTTTGTTTAGTACTGGTCGTATAAGAAAGAGCAGGCATGTCTCCTAAATAAGTAATATGAAGTATTGTATTTTGAATATGCTCTATAGTTAAGTTGATGTTTATAATAAAGCCAACTGGTATGATTAAACACTAAATCACTGAATATTTTAACTAGAAGCTGTCTGCTATTTTCATTATATCCTAATATTATAATACATACTTAAACATTTTTAATTTTAAAATTTCGAATTTCAGTTCAATTTATTTAGATTCATGTATGCATGTGCATTCTTCCTTAAATAACTTATCATTCGGTATTTATATTTTAAATAAAATATTTAATACCACAGCGTTCTCTTAACAAATTTAACAAAAACAGAAATAACTCTGTTAAATAAATTATGACTTCAAAAGAAATTTTGGGAATGATTAGTGTTAAATCTGAATTTTGCTTCGTAAGCTTCGACACCAGAAATGTTTTTTAAAAAAATCCATTGAAGATTAGCTTCATTTTGAAGTAAACGAAGTTACTCGTACAGTTATTAACTAAATGGAATTTAAGTAACTTTTTCATTTCAAAAGAACTTTCAAGTTTTATAGAATATACTGCTACTTATTGAACAGTAGGATGTATAAAAAAAAAGCTTTTTTTTTTAATATCAAATTTCCAATAGGTGCGAAAAAGTGGCCTTATGTCTTTATAGGTACGTGTGCGTTTTTTTTAAATCTGAGTCAATATCTTCAGTTGTCTCTGGGGCCGTTTTTAATACAAAATTTGTTATTTTTTAATATTCTTTTAAAAAATAAGAAATTGAATTTCTTAGTTCTAATAGTGTGTACAAACTTTAATTCATGTAAGTCAATGGCTTTAGTGACCTCTGGGGCCGTTCACTATACGAAGTTTGTTAATTTTATCGTTTTTGTTGCACTACTTTTTATTTTTTGAATAAGAAATTATTTTCTGTAGTTCTAACAGTGCCATAAAGTTTCCATTTGGCATCCTTAGAGTGCGTAGAAATTTTTATTGATGTGGCTCAATGACTTATTACCTCATTATTCAAAAATCGCTAATTTTAGTGTTTTTTTTCAATATTAAAAAAAATATATCCTTCGTTCCAAAAAACTCAAAAATGTACACATGCTCTTAGGATACCACATGCCAACTTTTCAGCACTGCATTAATTTGTAATACAATTTCTGATTCAAAAAATTAAAGGTACTGAAAAAAAAAAAAAAAAAACTCGATAAAACTAACAAACTTTGTATAGTGAACTGCCTCAGAGGTCACTAAACCCATTGACCTACATAAATAAAAAATACTATATAGGAGACCAAATGGTAACTTTTAGCTCTATTGGAACTAAGGAATCCAATTTCTTATTTTTTAAAAAAATATATTGAAATGTAAGAAATTTTGTGTTATAAACGGCCCCAAAGGCAACTGAAGGGATCAACTCAGATCAATAAAATTCTGCACTCCCAACTAACGATGACATGAGGCAACTTTTCCGCACTATTAGAAATTTGATAGCAAAAGAAAGTTGTTTTCGATGCACTCTATTGGACAGTTTCTGGTTCCAAGGGTTTAAAAAATAATCATTTTAATAAAATATGATTTTCTTCGATATATTATACGGTATAATTGCGTATAACCAAGGCTACACTAGATAGCGTTTTATACAGGCTTCTTCATTTGATCAAAATCTTTGGGATAAAAACGGACGTCCTTTTCCAGCGACATCTATCGAATTTTATGGTAACTAACATTTCTACAAATCAAATAATAAAAGACAAAATTAAAAGTTAATTTGTTGGCGACCATTTTACAATTTGGCATTCAATTATATTTTAGTGTATTTTAACGTTATTTAATAGCTCGTTCGATTTGTTGGTTTATTCTGCATTTTAACGGCTTATTTTAATTAGTTAGTGAATTATTTTTCATTTTAATTGATTCTAATTATTAATTAACTATGAAACGACACTGGCACCGCAGAGCGATAAATGGCGATTTTGGAACGATAGTTCCATCAAAACTTTTGATGAGTTTAGATGGTCAAATTAATTTATTTGGCGATTTTTTTACATTTTAATGGAAGTTCTCCGTAAAGCTTTTGAGAATATTTCAATAACCGAGATCTTTGGTAGTATGTACGTTTCAGTTATAGATACGTTTTTTAACTTGGCGATGTATTTTCTTACCACCTAAGCGAAGATTAAAATTTTAAGCTTGCATCGTCTTCTTTTCTCTTATTTTGCATTTTAATTTAAATTTCAATGATAATAATGGCTCGATATATTTATTAAACTTGTTATGTTACATGCTAATGGAGCTTTTGAAGTTGATTTGGCGAGTTTTTTAATAAGAATTCTCACATTATTTCGCAGCTTCTTTTCAGTTGGCCCATTATTTTACTTTCAAGTATTAAACTTATGTGTGAAATTAGAAACAAAAAAGGGAAGATTTCGGTGATTGGAAGTCTGGTTATCTTTCACTATTGGCGTTAAATCTTTGTGTCCAATTTATGAGCGAGGGAAATATACTTCCTTCGCAAACATAAACTAAACAGCAACAAAATAAAGTAATTATCGCCAAAAATTTGGCAACCACAGCAGATTCCCAATTATCAAAATATTATCAATGTGTGAAATTTAACATAAAAAGAACATTACCTTTTAATGTTGTGTAAATGAAAACAAAATTTTACAGTTGGTCGTCGTAATATTGTAGTTTTGTTTATTTTTTTCGTACTTGTATTGCTCTTTAGTACCAAACGATTATATATGCTCATTTCGTTTTTACTAAAGAAATTAATATGTTTTGTTGTCAATCGTCTTTCCGTTGAACACCATCGCTTCATTAGTGTACATTTCATTCTGGGGCATCAAAATGAAATGTCTCTACGAATAGATTCGCCATTTATCGCTCTGATGGGTCAACGCTATCAAAATGAACATCTGAGCTTTTGCGTAGCAATTAAGATCGTGTGAGCAACAGTAATGAAACAAAATAGTAAATAGAACAATATTATTTCATTGCTACATTTTTATTTATCGGCTGCGAAGAAAAGCGTATATTTTATTAATGCAGAGATGTCAAAATTGAACGCCATTGCTATATGTTGCTAATTCGAAGAAAGTAAACAATGAATGAATGTCGTATGACTGAATCATGAGTTGCGACCAACTTTACCTGAAAAGGGAATTTATTTCCCCTAAAAAGCAGTACTAAGAGGGCCTTCGGCATCAATTCACTCTGTACTCCACTTCAGTTAACTACATCAATATTTTTTAACCCTAAAAGATAGGATAAACGTCACTTTTTACAGCGGAAACAACATGCTAATAAATGTAAACAAACATTTGGGAGGTCGTTGTTCAGCGCTCTCTAGCGGGCAAATCTTTACCATTGATGTTTTGAGTAATGAAGAAGCCTGTATAAAACGCTATCTAGTGTAGCCTTGGTATAACTTAAAGAACAATATTTTATGTCATTTTACTGTAAAATGAACATTCAACACAAAGATTATTATAAATCTCAAAAAGCAGTACAGTATATATGTTAAAATTTTAGGGGGCTAAGATGATCAGACTTAGACAGCCCCCCCCCTACACTCCTTTTTTTTTTTGTTGGCAATCTAACTTTTTGGGGAGGGAAGTTCCAATGCCAGTTTTCAATTTTTTCGAGATGATTAAATAGAGGAAAGCGAAGGGGAGCTCAATCTGGAATTTTTTTTTAAATTGAAGCTAATTTTTGGCTGTGTTTGATGACCTTAAGCGGCTTGTGGTTCCTCTCTAAAACATTCTGAAACTGAAGCTTTTAATAGGCAATTTTTAGCTCCCTTTGGTGACCTGAAGAGGGAAGATTCGAAGAGTCTTTCCTGAAATGTTTAGACTCTAAAGCTTCACTTTAGGTTATGTTGATAATGCTCCCTGGGCTCTCAAACGAATGTTTCGTAAAATTGCAGTCAATTTCAGGCTATCTCTCGAAGAGAGGGTTCTAAGAGACCAGTGGCCCACCGCTCAGAGCTTCACGATACTTTTAAGTTTTAGGAGACGTTTAGTGTTAAGGATCCCAACGAAAATCTGAAAAATTGAAAACGTATAATTTTAGACTATCTTTGGTAGTAGAGTTGAGGAAAGGGAGATGTTTCAGCTTCTATCTCGGATGTTCTCCCCTATTGTAGGGTTTTTTTTCCTCGGAAATTATTTGTGAACAAACGCCAACCGAATTACTCGTATGTTTTATTTTATTCTTTTTTTTCTGATTTTGGGAGGGGGCCCAGGCCCCCTCGGCCCACCCCTAATATACGCCCTTCTCAGAAAGGTTGAGAAACATTTCTTTAAACGCGGAAAATGTAAGAAATGGTGCTGCTACCTGTGAATCCAATTGGAAAGAAATGGACCATATCTGAAAAATGTTATACATCAGCGTTTTTTCAATGTTTTTTGACAGGGCAAAGGATTAATGAAACAAACAAAAAAAAAATGCTGACCGGTAAGTTTTTTTTCTTTATTTTCCGGAAATTGTGCACAAAAAGTATTACACTATCTACACAGAACTACTCAGAACTATAAAACAAGCTATCATGATCAACAAATAAGCAGTCATAACGCTTGACCAATACTGACATACCACCGATTATCTTTTACCAGAAATTACGTTTTATGCCTGAAATTGATGAACTGTAAACACATGACACTGAAAATGGAGCCATTATTTATTAAAGAGAAACCAATTTAAAGACTAAAGAACAGTACAAGGTATACTGCCGTGCTAAGCACGAAAGTCGTATCTGCACTTTTTAACAAATTGAGTTACTGTCAACAGGCGATTCTTTGTAACTTATTTTACCTAAATACAAGGTTTTATGGTCATTTGAGAACAGGGAATAATTTTAAAAAAATCTGAAAGTGTACTTCCTGAATCAAATACATGGAGGCGTAAAACTTTAAAGAGTTTTATCTCAGTTTGAACTCAACTGCAGATACAACATTTGCGCTTAGCAGTATAGTTCATCGAATTCTTTCTTTTCTTTCACAGATCTTAATAAGCACACATGCAAAGGCAGAAGATGTGACATTTTTTAGATCTTCAGTTGTTCGCCGAAATTTGATAAATAAGCAACACTTGACTTACGACAGCGCCGACAGCTGAGAACAGAAAACTCCTTTTCAGATCAAACACGTTACAAGCAGTAAGCACTATATTGTCTCTGTTCAAAATGTTTTGCAACAGCTTCAAGTCACCGAAAGATTCCTTTCCGTTCCGGTAAAATACTTCTATATCCAGGAGCTTCACTTTAACTCTCTTAATTATCAGTGGTATTTCTGCGGCACACAAGGTGACGGAACCGACGTTGATCAGTATGTAGTAACTATTTAGAGTCACGTCCTCGAAGTTGGTTATATAGTAACTCATGCGAAATAAGATGATGAAAATTATGAAAGATATGATACTGAGCTGTTGCGTTATTAGACGGAACACGAGAGAAGAAAATGTATTATTAAACGAGTCTATGCATTTTAAAACCTTCAGGTAGTTTCTCATCGTATTACATAATTGAAAAATGGGCATTTTTACTTTTATCGTCGCTTCAAAAGCTCTCAGATGTTTAGCAAAGGCACAACAGATGCTGCTGTAGACCAATGACAATACTAGTGGAAAGAACACTTCTTCTCTTTCTAGGTTAAAGTGCATAATAATACGGAAGTATGAGAAGCTTCTTCTTTTGTCGTTCAATCTTGCCAGCACTCTAAAAGAAGGCCACGCCACAGAAGAAATGAACAGAAGTACTATCATTAGGCTTATTATCCTTCTATTGCTGGAATTTCTTCCTCTGACTTTGTCAAACATTTCCATTGATATTAAAATATTACGAATCCTTTTTCTTCTTACGTAGAACGACAACCACATTGTTATTGGAATAATGATCCCGATTGTGTTGTAAAGCACTGGAAAAGAAAGAATGGGCCTTCGCCTTTCAGTAAGGAAATATATATAATATGGAACATTTACGAACATTAGAAAAGGATAAACAGCTTGTTTTACTGTTTTCAAAATAGTTCCTGCTTTTTCCTTTTTGAAAACTGGTATTCCGAGAAAAGATAAAAATTTCCGCAACTGTCTAAACATTTTTTTTTAAAAATCAATATAAGTTACAATTTGACAAAAGGTCAAATAGTTCACGTTTTATATTGCTTTCTTTCTTTTAGCTAAACTTTACGTATGATTTAGTGACGATTTCAAATTATTTTATAACAATGAATTTTTCGTGAATACTATACATAAGAAAGGAATATTTTTCAAGGAAAAAAGTATTTTACCCCATTATACAAAAAGAATCGAGCTGAGTACTTTGTTCTGCCTGTTGGCTTTCAGACAACAAATTGTAAACAATGCGAGCACTCGTTTATCCTCTAAAGAACTATTTTTGTTTTCAAACATATTACAGCAGTTGGTGAAATTTTAAGGAGTTTACTGTATTAGGAGAACAAGGATTTCGCGCAATAATTGGACTATTTTTTTCAGTCTGTTATTTCAACATAAAGTTTCAAATTAATATGCAACTGACAAAAAGTTTGTTGAAGAAATTTAACGAATTCCGTTTGAGAATTAAAGGTAAAATAATCTTAAGAAATTGTTGGCAGTACATTGACGTCATTTCAAGTTGCTTGTTTTATCAAGAAAACAAGGTTTTTAAATCACGAGGCTCGAAATTTAGCTATTTTTTAAAACAGCTTATCTCTTTTTACTATAACATAGAAAGCTGCATACAGTTTTCTACCAAAGCAACATCTTAAAATCTAAATGAAACTGAATGGCCTTGTTTGTTTAGAAGAACAGCACTGATTGTACCTGATAAAAAGTGTCTATAGGGACTACTTTCAGTGAAAGATCATCAGACAAAACTAGAATCCATATAGCGGGTTCTCTTAGCATTGAAAACTAAGCTAATTTTATTCAAAATAATAAAATTTCCACTTCAACAAGTGTCTCATTTTAATTCTAACCTCATGACATATATAATCAATTTGATACATTAGTTATTGGGAGAATATTATTTGTTTCTACCATAGAACATGCAAGAATTTACGCTTTCCCTGCACAAACAGCAATCCATCTTCTATACGCGCAACAGATGCAACAAATTCATTCATAAACTCGTTTTAATTAAGTAATATTATGTAAAAAGCAACTCAAGTAGTTTTTCATTTTACTGGAAAATATGTGAATCGGTCTCAGTTTGATTTCAAAGAACAGCACTAAACAGTCCTATAAGATTACGTTCCTTATTTTAACAAGTAATTGAACAACTTAAGTCTTGCACAAATATATGTTTCTAAATCATACAAGAAGTAACGTGAGATGTGTGCAGCAAATCAAGCATTTAACTTAAATTTGATTCCTTATTTTCGCTAAAAATAAAATAAAAACGGATGTAGCAGAATAGTAATACGTGCAGTAACACTTCAAAGTTCAAAAAGCAATTAAGTGCGAAATTCCCTTCGATAATAAATAATATTCCACATTACAAAAAGTGCCCTAAGCTTTTTACCTTGAAATCAACCAAAAGCTTGACATTAGACAGCTCCTATTATAGAAATATGCTTTTTCTTTGTTAAAAATCAATTCGATTACTTAGACGGGAAATTCATTATTTTACTTTTCGAGGTTTTGCTTTTTCTATCACACGAAGGTTTAAAACCAGTTAAAAAGTTTTTGAAGTGATGAATTTGTTTGTGTCTCAAAGTCTCGACTTTAGCGAATGAATCTCGAACCATTTAATCAATAATTTAGCACTTCAAACAACATTTAAGAAATTGTAGTTCTCGATCCTATTTTAAATGTTTCGGCTTTTACGATAATAAATATCCTTGGATCCAAATTCATGTTTATCCTTTTTTTATTGCTCGATTAATTCCCTGATTGAATGGCGATAATCGATTCTCAAGTATTTTAATGCTTATTTTCACTAAACTAGAAAGTTTTTTTTTCAATGCTTGTATTAACATTGATAGCAGTCCACTAAACACTAATTTAGTTACTATTTACGTTTTTTACAATGTGGAAAACTAATTTTTTACACAAGAATTGAAAAACAATTACCTGACTTATAGAAACATATTGTTACAAATCTTGTAAATAGTTGTTGTTTTTCCTGCCTTGCACTATTTTTGGCGAGGTGTACTAGTTTTGGTTTTATCTGGCGGGGGGGGGGGGGACATGATACAAAAGTATCTGAAGATATCACGGTTTCCAGTTGTATACCGACCCTGTAATATTTTGTAGTTTTTGCACTTCCCCTAAATTTAATAAGCATGAAGACATTTTCGCTTTGAGTTGCAATATTGTAGGTTTTTCTTTTTATCACTAGAATTTTCTTGAATGGATTATTTAAGTTTGTGAATGAAGAGAACACTCCGGATTTTGCTAGAATGTTGTATAAAATATCCTTCCCAGTATAAATAGCTGTCCAACTGCTTTGAACACAGTTTTTCAGATTTGATTTCTGAGAGGCTCGTTTTATTCGCTTGGGCGAATGTTTTGCTTTTGTAATTTCTTAATTACTGTTCACGTTAGATACGTGGTGCTGAGTTACTGTTGAGAGTACAGTGTACTGTTTGCTACCTAATTGCTGGATGTTTAGCAATTGTTTCCTGCTCCTATTGTAAATAAGTGTACATAATTGTAAATAAATTTATAGTTACTTCCTCAAGATTGGAATGGTCAATTAAGAAAGTTGAAGGTGCTACGGACTCGTTACAATATTTTTTTGTCAAATAGTAAAAAGTAATGTTGGAACCGTTGGAGATCGTTCCAGTAATAAGTCTTTCGTATGGTATATGAGTCACGACAAAGCCGCTGTTGTCTTGTCCCAGTTGA
This sequence comes from Uloborus plumipes, assembly GCA_038373865.1. NCBI lineage: Eukaryota > Metazoa > Arthropoda > Arachnida > Araneae > Uloboridae > Uloborus > Uloborus plumipes. The sequence continues at coordinate 33,169 of JAXGGA010008404.1, forward strand.
TTGGTCGATTTCCACAGTACAGACACGCCAAAGGAACCCGTTTATAGGGTGAGCAATCATTCACATCGCAAAAACACATCAACACAAAGAAAGGACAAGGACTGGAGAGAGAGAGAGAGAGAAAGTACAGCCATGCCCGAGCCTGGATTCAAACCCGCAACATCCACATCCAGTCAGACTTCTACGATAACTAGAGAGGGTGGCCGGCACATGACAAAGTTGTACTGAGGATTTGTAAATATTTATTTTCGTTGTAGGCAATAACCGGCATGTAAACTTCATGACACAATTCACGAAAACTGGAGTTTAGACTTTTTTTTTTTGCAATAACTGTTACTACATATTTAATTTTGCAGTAGTTTAAGTATAGTCCAGTATTATTAATGTTTGTATGAACGTTAGCTTGTATGAACTATAAAATAGTCACTACGCGATTACAAATAAAAACTATTAATTTTTGTTATAAATATTTTTAGTAATGATTAGTTATCCGAGTAACAAAGCCTAAAAGAACCTCATAATATAATCAATGCTCTAGTAACATGAAATGAAAAAAATATGCTTTTCAGGAGTTAATCACACTGAAAATAAATTGAAATCAATGGTCTTAGCTACTAATAAAATATAGGCAACAGAAGAATAATCTGTTCCTTTTCTGCATAGAGATAAATAAAAAAAGAATATGCGGACTACGGTTTAAAAAAACCAGCAACATAGAAAAACATTAAAGCAAAAAATAGAAGCATGACATTTGAGTTACATTTTAATTTAAAAGATATTTCAGAGTGAACTCCATTGCGTTTTTCAAACAACTGTTGAGAGTTAAAATAGTTCAGCAATAATAAAACCGTTTTTTAAGAATGAAAAGAATTATCAATTTCAAAGACTTGAAGAAAGATTTTGGGTGTATGTGGAGATTATTTTCATACTTAGGTTTGAATGTCTTTGTAGAAAATGAAGGAACATGCTGCTTTCTAACGAAATTGATAAAACTTTTATGCTTTCCGCCTGCAATGCAGGCTACTGCTGCTTATCTATTATTTACTTTACAACACAGCCTACATAATCCCTCCAACAGGCTCGTCATTTAGGGGGGGCAGGGGGGCTCAATTGCTCCCCCTGACTTTGAGAAATCAATGTATTTGCATAAAAGGTTTTTGTTGTTTTCTGGTGAAATTGCATTGTGTTTTTACCTTTTGCCCCCCCCCCCCCCTCCCCATAAAAACTTGAAATGACGGGCCTGCCCGCCAGGAGTTTTGATATGTGTACTTCCGAACATCATCTGGTTCCTCTTGCTCTTTCGAAGATTCAAAATTCAAGCCTCACTTCTGGAAATGAACAACATTCAATTCAAACGGAGACGAAGTGTTACTCCAAAAATAAGTAATTTAATGATTTTGCTGACAGTGCTGTTTTCTTCATCGTGGACGCTAGTGAAGTTGGTCTGATTCAAATCGAGAAATCCCGATCAAATCTCTGTCTGGGTAATTTGCATAAAATTTAGCACCGATATCCATGAAATGTGTTTTCCATCTGCCCACGCAGTCATGTACTGCAGGGTCATTCCATGGTAACTCAGGTTACATTCGATATACTTGTGCCTGGTTTAACACTTATTCTAATGAAAAAAAAATGTTTTGGAAAGGTTATTGAATTTTTTTAATTTTTAAACTACTTTTAACTTTTTTAGGAAATGCAAAATATGTTAATACATATAATAATTATTAACCAATAAATTAATTTCTTTTGGTAACTCAGGTTACCTAAAACAGACATCTGACATACTTAGTTCACTAAGAACTTGAAATTCTGCTCTTTTTAAAATTTTTGATTGATACTAAGTACTGTACTATAGATTCTAAGCTACTTTAAAACTTACATTTAAATGCAAACATTTACATAGAGTTTTTTTTCATTAATTATTCACTCAGTAACTCAGGTTACAAATTGTTGGTAACTCAGATTACACATCACAAAAATTCTTTCAATATTACTTTTTTTCCTAGTAATCAATTTAAGCTATCTGAAAAAAAAACACTGTTGCCAATAAAATTTTCCTATTTTTGACAAAATCAAATAAAAATTATCCAAAAAAATTTGTTTTGAAAAATGACTTGCATGTCCCACTTTCTATGGAATGACCCTGCCGTATTTGTAGTGCCTTTCTGGATTTTTTTAAAAATTTCAAAATGAAACTTTCATCTCTTCATTCTTTCAAACAAATAATTTCCTTACTTGGACATTACATCAAATTTCTAAAGTGTTTGGAAATTTTCAGCAATATTAATTCTCACATTGTCCTCTTTCTTATACTCCACCAACTTACTGATATATTTTTTAGCGTCTACGGAATAATTAGCTCAAGTGAATGGTTTGAAAAACAGTTACCGGAGACTATTTTTACCACCGTATACTTTTGCTTTGTCGTTGGAGCAGTAACCATAAGTGCAGCCCAAATTTCTCTCAATATCAAGAGCATTAACCCATTGATGCCTAGCGTCCCTTTTTAAGGACGGTCCAAAAAAGAGTCTGAATTTCCCCAAAATGAACATTTCAACCAAATAATAGTGTTCAATTAGTACTTTGGTTTTGTTTCAATTCGTTATTAACAGATTGCAGCACATAACCATTGTAAAATGCGTTTTGTAGCAGTTTTAATATGATTTTTATCAAAAATGACACCGCTCACAATCTCAAGAAAAAAAGCTAAGTTTTCAAAGTTATTCCCAGCTTCCCAGTTTATGTTAATTGCTGATTTTATTTCTTCTTAAAAAATATCTTTTTACATATATCGTATAAGTATTAGGGGTGCGACATCGAAGGTAAAACATCGATGTTTCAAGACATCGATGTTTCGAAATTAAGACATCGATGGTATTGATACATCGACCAAAAAACATCGATGTTCTCAAACATCGATGTTTCAAAACATCGATCTATTTTTATAAAAATTACTTGCACATTTAAATATACAGTAATACAGTAACTCCCCAAAACATTGCGCCTCTTTTTACCACTTAATTAGATTTATCTTTTGTCTCCTGAAAAACATCAACCGTACATATCGATGTCAATTATAGAAAACTTTTTTAGTGACATAGATACTGCAACTGTTGATTAACTGCATAACTTTTCTTTATCGCCTATTTTTATGAAACTTTTTTTGTTGAAATGTAGAACACCGTTATCGAAAAAAAATTCTAAAGCAAAAGAAAAACAACGATGTTTAAAACTCGTTGACCGTAAATCATCGGTAATAATTTCAAAAAAAAAAAAAACTATTTCAATACAATAGATATTGCAACTGTTAAAGATGATTTTTTTTATTGCATATTTTTATTGCTTTTTCCTGAAGACATCGAAACAACATCGAGCAGACATCGAAAGAAAAAAAACATCGAACTTCGAAACAGTGATTATTAAAACACATCGACCTTAAAACATCGATGGTAACTGTCAAAAACGTCTCCTAACGAGATTGATAGTGCAACGGCTGATAAACGATATAACTTTTGGCCGCATATCTTGATGTTTTTTTTTTTTTTTTTTTTTTGCTGAAATATAAAACATTCGCATAAAAAATTAAAATGAAATAAATAAAATTAAAAAAAAAAATGGCGAAAGCAAACTCGAAATGTTTTTGAAATATCGAGAGCAAAACATCGATAATAATCGTAGAGAAATGTTTTCTAATGAGATTAATACTGAAACTTTTGATTAAGGATGAAAACTTCTTAATACGTCTGCATATTGTATATTTTTATCAAGCTTTTTTTGCTGGATTATAAAACATCGACATCAAAAAAAACATCGAACTCAAAACATCGATGTTGGGAAAACATCGACCCTCAAACATCGATGGTAAAAACATCGATGTTTTAGCAAAAACATCGATGTTTCCAAAACATCGACATCGATGTCGCAGCCCTAATAAGTATGTAACCTCTGGGGTCTATCGTAACTTTTAAGTGGCGATTTTTTCTTTCCTTAATAAAAAATTATTTTTTACATGATATTTTTTAAATTATTTTTCTTGTCCATTAAACACTGTTTGTAACCAGTATACAAAATATCTTTGGAAAAAAAAGTCAGGCATTAATGGGTTAAAACACTTCTACTGGACCTTGAAGTTAGAAATGGAGTTATGCTTCGTTATGACAGACGACTTATCAAGAATATTATCCAAAGGGAGGCAATCGTATTTACCGTGAGCAATATCTCTGATTTGAATAAAAGTTTTATATTAAGAGCAACACTAACGGTAACTGTACAGTTTTTAGTGTTCTATCACATATTCGGCAGCTCAAGTGAAAGGGCTAGGAAAATTTCAACTGGTTTCGTTGTTTCAGTAACTCACTAAGTAGCTTTTAAATACCATTATAACAACATTGTTTTGTTTGGGGGTGTATTGTTTATTGTTGTCTTTTATGCAGCAAAAATGGACAGCGTCGTCGTCAACTGTTTCACTTATTTTGTCATTGGCACTTCCGTAATTATATAGCGTCATCTTAACAGAGAGCGTCCTCACCTCTTCTCTCCTCAAAAAAAAGGGGGGAAAGGAGAAACTATATACACGACGCAGATTTAATTTTCATAAATTTCAACTTGACTCGAGAAGAAAAAAGCATTGAAAACCTTCACGAATCTGTTTAACTTTTTAAACTTTATTGAAAAACTCAGTTAGACATCCAGTTTTATATAGAGTATTTATGTTTTACTCTAGGCTTACAAAATTAAAGCAAAAGTCTTTGTAGTTTCGAAGAACGCAAGAAGATGCAACAAGTTTTTTAAGAAAACGATTTTTTTTTTTACTGTACTCAAAATATTACAAGGTGCATTTTTTTCTAGTTTTGCTAACGGAATAAACTAATTGTATTTTACCCCCTTTCTCTTACTTCACAATGAATTCATTAAGAATCAAAATTTTAGTCCTAAGATTTTTAGAAACGAGATGTTTTCTAACATATTTTAAATATAATAATAGTACCGTAAAATGGGGTGAATCGGAACACTTTTCAGCTTTAATTGTAAAAAAAGCAGTTAAAAGATTTTTTTTAGTTTGATTTTTTGGGTAAAAACTTCGGTCTTGTTTTGCTTTTGATATTGCAAGCAAAGACAAAACATTTCGAACAGTTATTATTAATATATATAGGAATTTAGGGGTATTCCGAATCACCCCGCTGATAGGGGTCAATCGGAACACAGGTTAAAATTTTTATTTTTTTCAATTTAACCTGTAATAGGTCTCACAAACATGAGTAATATTGATGGGGAAGAATAAGAACAGATAGTTATTGTCAAATAAAAATTTATTTTCTGTACCAGTAAACGTTTATGATTTGTCAAAATTTAAAATGATTTTGAAATTTTGAAAAATTAAAATTAATTTTAAGAAATGCTTTTGAATTGAAATACAAGGCTGTAACATAAATTGAAGTCACTCATATCGTCCAAAAACATGTACTTGTCCTTAAAACTAGCAGTTGAAACTTGGCTTAAGTTTTTTCATAACATCTTCTGGGATGAACCCTGCCTTTTCTTTAGTTTCTTAAGATCTCTGGGTTTTAGAGATTGTCCTATAGGATTTTCTCACTTATTCATCACTGTCTGTATGCTGGACTTTGCTACATAAAGTCTGTATGACTTTCCCCTATGTGTTTTAGGTAAAAAGAAGTCTCTTGGGGCAAAATCTTTTTAAATCTGCACCTTTCTGCCATTCTAAGATCTAATTGCTCACGAGAAGAGATAAACAGTAATAAATCCTTGTTCTTGTCTTGAATAGAAGAATAGGGGTTAGAATCTTGATTTTTCAAACAGTTTCCTTTAAATAAGTTTGAATTGGAACAATAGAACCAAGTGTTCCGATATACCCCGCAAATTTTTTTCTTATGGGATTTTTCAGAATTATTAATTTTTATGACACAATTTTAAAAAAATGTAAATTCTAATATGGTATTCTGTTGTTCAGATACATGCATAATTGAAACATACCATTCTTAGGTTTAAAATATAAGAAGGTTTGTACTTACATATGAAGTTTTGCAGTCTATGAAAACGTGGTGTTTTCTAACATTCCATGTGCAGCCCTCCTTATAAGCCAGTAGCGTTGCCAGATTGACAAAAGTAATTTTTTCATACTTCCTATGATCTTAGCTTTCTAAAAAAAAATTAATGGCGAAAAATACCCAATAGTATATTTATGAAGAATTTCTTTGTACGGTCGGGAAGTTTTGTTCCGATTGACCCCGCTGTTCCTATACACCCCATTTTACGGTATTTTTTTTTAACTTAAAATGCACCTCAAGGTTACGTTATTCAAATGCTACTGTTATAACTCTCATAAAGAGATAGAATAATAAACATAAAATATATTTTTTTCCAATGAGAAATAATGTGTAGTAGTTCTTTTCAAAATACAAATTTACGAAACATGAAATAAACACATTGTACCAAATAATCAAACGATATATTTTTGTTTCGTGGTGATTCTTCGCTTGCTGCAGGTTTCTGATAATGAACAGTGAGCTTGAAGTATGTAACAAATTGTTATGTTTAGCCTCAGCTTACTGAAACTTTTTTAATTTTGTGGGTTTGAAATTTTGGGAGCTTAACCCATTAATGCCTAGCGTCCCTTTTTAGGGACGGTCCAAAAAAGGGTCTGAATTTCCCAATAATGAACATTTCAACCAAATAATAGTAATCAATTAGTACCTTGGTATTGTTTCAATTCGTTATTAACAGATTGCAGCACATTATAATTGCAAAGTGTGTTCTGTAGCCGTTTTAATATGATCTTTATCAAAAATGACATCGTTCACAATCTCAAGAAAAAAAAGCTAAGTTTTCAAAGTTATTCCCAGCTTTCCAGTTTATGTTGATTGCTGATTTTATTTCTTTTTATAAAATGTCTTTTTAAATATTATATCGTAGGCAGAAACAAATTTTAGTAAAAAAATTCTTTACCCTCTGGGGTCTATCGTAGCTTTTAAGGGACGATTTTTCTTTCCTTAATAAAAAAAAAAATTTTACATGCTATTTTTTTATTATTTTACCTGCCCATTAAACACTGTATGTAACCATTATACAAAATATCTTTGAAAAAAAATGTCAGGCATTAATGGGTTAAAGTATTTATTGTTATAAAAGCATGCTAGAGAGTATTTTTTAAACTCAAGTTCATAAACTTTTGTGAAACCCTTCTTCAAAACCATGACGAACCCCGATGGTGAAAATTTATTCAGGATTCAGGAGTGTTGTTTTTCCCCCTTATCTGAAAAAGACCGATCATAAGAAATCATTCTGATAATCTAATCGGAAAAAAATGGTTCATTGTAATATTGCTAACAAAAAGAAAACTGATGGTGACAAAAGCGCATTGCAAAAAGGCGATTTTTGATTTGTGTGATTTTGTTTCTATGTGTGTGTGGTAGCCACTTTGGATGACAATATATTTTACAGCTTTATAACCCATTAAAGACAATAAATTATTTTCTATCATCTAATGGTTCTCCTTATAGTTATAGCTGTTACTCTTAATACAAGATAACATTTCTGAAAGTTTGATATTTGTCGGAAAACATATCAGAGAGGACCGAATTGCGCTCATTGTCTTCAAGCACCTGTAAAGAGTTCAAGCACCCACGAGTAAAGTTTTCAAGCAACCATAAGAAGTTCCTAAAAATTGCAAATTCAGAACTTTGTGTGCTTAAAAAGAAAATGAAACCAAAAGTTTTATGTTAAACCAGAAACACACGCTCATTCAGTCCTCAAAAAAAGTTATTTCAAAATGTCATTGTTCTGTTACGCGAAACCAGCTGTCATCCACTTTAAATAAGTTAATGGGTAAGGAGCTTTTCTGAACAAAATGCACTTCACCTTGCTTTATAATTAGCACTGAGCAATAACTAATGAGCCTTATTTGGTGGACGCACCAAATAAGGCCCTTTAGACGAATAAAGCTAACTTTTGTCCATGTAGAAATGAAAAAATTAGCTATATCTTGAATTTAACGTCACCAGAAAGCTTAACCCTTTACGTCCCAAAGCAGGGCCGTCGACAGGTTTCATGGGCCCCTATGCAACTTTTTGTGCCCCCCCCCCCCCTCCGCCAAAATTTTACTTAAACTTCCTACTATTATTTTCACATAAATCGCGTAAATTTTGTCAAAGGACGTAACTAAAATTTTATCTGTTTAACTGAAAGTTTTCGTAATAAAAGAAAAAAAAGAAAAGATTTGCGATACTTTTTTTTTTAAAGGAGTTCTCAACTTTTAGGGCCGCAGCTGCAACCAAAGATTCGGTAGCTAGTCGTAGCATAATATATACTCGCCTTAATTTTTAGGAGTGCAGGCGGAGCCTTTGCTTCTTCCCCCCCCCCCCCCCGCACCTCCTCTCCCTAGATTTTTCGTAAGAGAAAAATTCGCGCTCTTACTTTTCCGATGAATTGTAAATACAATTCATTCAGCATTTTTAAAAGCTTTTGTGTGTCTTTTTCGCTGATAAGTGATAACATGACCTACTAGCGGGATGGGTATTAGAATGTTGCAATGACCTCTTTTTAAATGGGGTGTAGAGTAGACTAGTCCCGATTTCAGGGGGTCCGGGGGATTGTCCCCTGGGAGAAATTTTGAAAAATTGATACAAAATTCGGCATTTTGAAGCCTTATATGAAGTAACAAGACGGAAAAGTATGACAAAAAAGAGGCAAACAAAGACCCTTGAAAAGTTATACATTCGGTAAAAATTAAAATGGTTTGAGGTTCAACAAATCGTTGACATTAATCGACTAGGAATAAGAGTAAGAGAGAAGAGGGAACGGAGAAAAAATACTACATCTGAAACATTGCTGAAATGTGGCATATTTAACGAAGTTATTTTTGGAGTAAAACTAACAATTTTGTGTGATCTAATGGTTGAGAATACTTCCTTTGACCCTAGAGATCGAACTCGAAATTCAATATGAGAGAACTCTTTCCAAAAAAAAAAAAGAGTGTAAAGGTAAAGGGGGGAAAAAGTCATGCAAAACACACTCATTAAAATTATAAAACACAGTTAAATAAAAAATAGTAAACAACGATATAAATTAAAATTGTATTTATAATTTTTACATTATTATTTTTATATAATTATTGTTACACTATTATTATTTTTGCATAAATAGGGTTTTCACGTAAATGGAGTAAATACTGTCAAAGGAAATGACCAACATTTTCAACTTAAAAGTTTCCTCAATAAAAAAAATATAAAAAGAAAGAAAAGAAAAGAAAACATTTGCGATACTTTTTTTTAAAGGAGTTTCCAACTTTAGGGCCGCAGCTGCAACCAAAGATTTGACGGAGCCTTTGCTTCTTCCCCACCCCTCCTCCCTAGATTTTTCGGAAAAAATTCGCTCTTACTTTTCCGATGAATTGTAAACACAATTCATTCAACCTTTTTTTCTCCATTACCAGTTGATATCAGGGCGGACTTAGACTTAAAGATGCTCTAAACTGTTACAGACCCCTTTGCATTCCCGAAAATTTAAGTAGCAAACCTACTTTTTTTTTTTTTACTTTGTGTCTTTTTCGCTGATAACAGCCCCTGTGTTGTTTCCTTGTGTTTATAATGCTGTTTTTTTTTTTTTTTTTTGACGTAATAAAGGGATGGGTAACAGAAGAGAGAAGATTGATGCAATGACCTCTTTTAAGTGTGATTCAGAGTGGACTATTCCCAAATTCAGGGGGTCCAGGAGATTATACCCCGGGAGAAATTTTGAAATAAATACAAAATTCTGCATTTTGAGACCTTATATGAAGTAATTAAGACGGAAAAATATGAGAAAAAAAGAATCAAAAACCCTCGAAAAGTTATACATTCGAGCAAAATAATAATGGTTTGCGGTTCAACAAATCGTTGACATTAATCGACTATTGATAAGAGCAAGTGAATAGCCGGAAGGAAGAAAAAATATATCTGAAAAGTGGCATATTTCACAAAGTTATTTTTAGAGTAAAACTAGCACTTTCATCTTAACTGACGGTTAGGAATACTTCTTTTAACCCGACTGACAGAACTCGTTGTCCATAATATGGGAAGAAATAGATCACTTTTTCTAAAAAATAAGTGTAAAAAGGCAAAGGGAAGAAAAAGTTATGCAAAACACACGCATTGAAAGAAACAATTAAAGAAAAAAATAGTAAACAGCGATATAAATTAAAATTGTTGCTAAAAAACTGAGAAGGGGCCATACCAACCTCTCTCTCTTTCTTGCCCGAAAACTACGAGTGGTATCAATTTCAATTTACGTATATTATTATTTTTTGTTAAGAAAATATAGTATTGAAATACAATCACACAAACACAAAACTTACCGGAAAGATATGTTTGTGCACTCAGCTGAGGGATTTTGTATAAACAAGAAGATAAATGTCAATGTTCCTGGTGCTAGTAAATGTTACTGGTTATAGCGGGACCTCCGTGACTTGCGCGCTTCTTCCATCGCGCGATTTTTCCCGGGGGCCCTGGTTATGGTAATCAGTGAAAAATAATCTCAGAAAATGAACTCGAGGACAGCTGGATCAAAAGTGTCCGTCTAATTCCACGACAATTGGCCAGTGATCATAAGTTTTGCTCCTTTTTAAAAAGGTATGGGAAAATAAGAAGTCTTTTGTTGTTTAGTTGATCTGGACATCTGTAATAAATGACTGCAATAAAAAGCCTGTTTACGGAAATCTGGTAGCGAAAACCTTACAACAGCATGGCAAATTTGCAAAGCCGCCCGACAAGAACCAGCCTGAGTTCCCTTAGCTCATTCAGGACTGGCGACTACATCAAAGGTAATCAAATGACAGACCAGCAGGGATAGTCCCTGTGGGATTAGTATTCCTGGAACTCTAACAGTGGCTCTGTGATTAACCTCCTAGAAAGTTCTCGGAAGTGAGTCTTTTAAAGGGACAATAGCGGTTTCTTGCCGTCAGATAAAGAAGGCCGAATCTTACTTGAGCAAAGAGAGGAGGAATAGCTTGTGATGGTTTTATCAGTAGCAAAGCAAAAATATATTAAAAAGAGCTGCAATTGGCGAATTTTTTAAATAAAATATCTTATTTAACTTTTTTAAGGCATGAAAAACAATGAAAATTTTGAAAACACAGTTAAATGATTGTTTTTTAGCGCAGGAAAAAAAATGTGCGGTGATATTCGGAACGATAATGCTAAATTTGGCGCCCCTTTAGCATGGCAAAAGAAAAAGAAGTTTTAGTTACAATCTCCCACAGAAATATCCTAGCTTCTTAAATGAATATTTTTAAAAAACATGCTTGTTTCTTAACTTCGGAAAAACAAAATCTGTCATGATACTCAGAACGATAAAGCTGAATTGAACAGCCTTTAGCGAGGCGCTCACATGCGGTGTAAGTGTTGCGCGCGAGTTTACGACGGGACTTTGCGGGTGGGGGGGGGGGGGGTCATATCACAAATGTGACAATTGCTAGGGGCCCTGAAAGGAATGTTCTACAAATGCTTACTGTAAGAGCAATGGACAAAGGGGCTCCATAATCTCCAAATCCACCACTGTACAACAATGGCTTCAAAAGGACAAAAAAGGGAAGCATTTTGCATTTATAATATTATTAACGTTTATTGATTATTTTTATTAATTAATTAACTTTTATTTATCATCTTAATATCCATTTCGTGGGCATTTTCAACATTTAAAACTATCTTCAGATACATCCATGGGCATTCCGAAAGTAGATTGTAGTTGCTACTTTTTGAAAAAAAAAGTTGCAGCTATAGTTGACTACATTTTTAATGAAGTAATTGTAGTTAACTACAAAAAAATTTCTGACCACTGCTTGAGAAATGAAGCAAAATTTTTAAAATTTCAAATGTCTGTCTAAACATTAATAAGTTGTTAGAGGATGGAGTGTTGTAGGGGCGAGGGGCTATTACAATATCTGGTCCTGGGGTTCGCGGATTGATGTGGGGGCCCTGATACTAAGTAAGCTCCCCTCCCCTGCTAAAAATGACACGTAGAGATCAATAAAAAAAATTGTACGTGGAAATGGCCAACGGATATCAATAGAGCTAAATCAGTAGAGGTCTACTGATATCAGTTGAACAAGATGCTATGGATCTCTATTGATATTCATAGATTCTGCGGTTTTGTTCCACAGATATCACTAGAAGATGCTATGGATCTCTATTGATATCCATAGATTCTACAGTTTTATTCTACTGATATCACTAGAAGATGCTATGGATCTCTATTGATATCCATAGATTCTACGGTTTTGTTCTTTTGATATCACTAAAAGATGCTATGGATCTTGTTTTGATCTTTACTGATATCAATAGGTCTCTACTGATTTAACAGTATTGATATCCGTAAACCATTTCCCCATACAATTTCTTTTTATTGATCTGTACGGGTCATTTTTACTAGGGATAGAACTACTCGAACGAGGTGGTGTGTCATTGCACAGGTGGTGTGCAAAATATCCAGCAGAACAAAACTGATATATACAGTTTATAATAGAATTAATTAGCCACAGCATATAAATTTTGTACATATCAGGGCATAACACTACATTGAAGTCTCAAATTTTAATGAATGTGCATCGAGACTTGTATCCACTTCAATCCACTTTCATGCAATAATGCTCTAACACCGTCTAAAGCTGTGCGGTTGAATCTCTCCGCTACGCCTACTTGTTGTGGTGTATAAATCGAAGATCGTTCAATTTTAATTCCTTGTTCATTTAGAAATGTTTCGAATTGCTTGTGGCAAAATTCTAAGCCATTGTCGGTTCTAACCGATTTTAATTTTAGATTTAATGCTCGTTCTGATCTGGCTAAATAAGTTTTAAAGCAATCAAATACCTCGCTCTTGTTTTTTATCGTAAATACATCGACTTTTCTAGAATAGTCGTCTATTATCGATAAAAAATACAAACTACCTCCTAGGGCAGGAACAGGAGCGGGTCCCCACAAATCCATATAACATTTATCCAACACATTACTTGTTAATGTTCCATAATTTCTGCTTAAAGACGCTCTAGTAGATTTTGCAATTTTACAAGTTACACAAGAATCAAAATTTCCCGTTACTTTTTCAATACCTTTAACAGTATTGTTAGCACTCATATTTTTAAGTAAATTAGCATTAACATGACCAAATCTTTTATGCAAGTCATTAATAAAATGGAAACATTATATGCATTCAAATTAAATATTTCGGATTTCCTACAATTAGGTATACCGTAAATAACATACAATTTTCCTACTCTATTAGCAGTAATCAATATTCGTTATTTTTAGTAAAAATTCTCATTTTATTATTACACCAACTTATTTTGTATCCTCTTAAATCTATGTTTGCCCCTCCAATTAAATTTCTACGCATATTAGGGGTATAATAAACATTTCGAAGAGTTAGCTTAACAAAATTTCCGTTATCTTTAACATAAAATATAACATCGCCTATTCCCTTTATTTCACTAGTGCAATTCTTATCCCCTATTAAAACTTCACGTTTAGGAACAGGAATTATAAATTCAAGTCATTCTTTCGTGTTGCAGAATTTTCCAGTCGCTGCAGAGTCTATTAGAAATTCTCCGAGTTCCGGCGTTTCTTCCTTACTTGAGACTGACGAATTCTGAACTTCCACATCATCCGTGTAGAAATTATGGCTGCCGCTTGATTGGGACGATTTCGAGTTGCTATTCGGTCTTTTTTTCTTAAAATAACAGTTCTTTGATAGATGATTATTCTTTCCGCAATAAGTGCACGGTCCCTGAAAAGATTCCCTCACTCGCAGCCTCAGCTTGCTTCCACTGTGGTTGTTCGGAAACTGCTTTTTCTTCCATTTAGGGGTTGTATTTCAGTTCGAACTGTCTTCCAATTTGGAAATATGTGCGTTGTCTACGGGGAGATTGCCCTCGTCTTTCAATTTTAATTGAATTCTTCCTGATTCGCTTATTAGCTGTTAGCTGTAGCGCCACATTGTTGTAAGTGAATTCCTTATCATCCAGTCGATACAATATTTGAACCAGATTTTCAAATTCTGCGGGCAGTCTTCTTATTAGTTGAAACGTTGCTAACAGTTCTGGTATTTCAAATCCGGCATCTTTAATTTGTAGTTGCTTTTTTTTACTCTTTGGCAGAAAATTCCGACTGTTTCTTCGTCCGGAATGTATCTCAGTTCATAAAATTCATCAATTAAAGTAGCTATTCGAGCACGGGAACTTGGTTCAAAATTTTCTTTTAAAATAGTCCAGACTTCTTTACCATCTTCGGTGCACTGAATCAATTTTAAATATTGCCGTTCAACACTTGAATAAATTGTTGTGTACGTTCTAGCTTTTCTCTGTTCAAAATTTCTTATCTGTGCTTCCTGGGGGATCCTGCTGCAGGTTGTGTTGGTTCACCGACGACGAATTCCCAACATCCTCTATCTATTAGCACAACTTTCACATCACACTTCCATGAGATGTAGTTGAATGTATTCAGCTTTGGAAAGTTTATACTGCTGTAGTTTTCTTGTAGACTATTCTCCATTTTCTTTCGACATATAATTCCAACAATATGACGAAAAGTCTATGCTCATTCACCAGGGTTTTTACGGCTGAAATGAATGGTTGAACCACGTGTCTGTCATGATTTGAAAGAAAACTATTGATTTTTCTCAAACATAAAGGAAAAAAATGACCGGCATAATCTATGAATCTGTAATATCAGATTTTAAAAAGTCAGAAATTTTATCAGTTAAAATTTCAGTCTAAATAAAATATTTTAAAATTATAGTTATCTTTATTTACAAAGTTAAAAATCATCTGCTTTTTTATTATTATTATTATTATTAATAACCTTCCTAGCTCACTAATTTTACCGAGACTTACTACTTAAGTTTAAACTTAATGATTTCATTTCTACATCAATTGGAATTAGTATACTACCTGTCGAATTTCTATTGATGTCAATTAAAGCTTTAAGTGATATAAATTGGGATCAGTATCCTACTAACCAAGATTTCTATTGAAATCTATAAAGCTTCTATTGATATCTATGGAAATGCTTTCCTACTAACCAAATTTCTATTGATGTCAATAGGGCTTCTACTGATATCCATTGGGATGCTTTCCTACTGACCAAATTTCTATTGATGTTTATAGGGCTTCTATGGATATCCATTGAGGATATGATCAATAGGCTACAGATATCAATAGCTCCTATCGATACCAATAGAGACATCTATAGAAATCAATTCATATCAATAGAACTGTACCGATATCAATAGATTTTTCTATTGATCTCTACGTGTCATTTTTAGCAGGGTCCCCCAAGAAAGAACGGATAAATCAGTCACATACTTATAATAGAGAATAGAAATCAGTGAAACACTACGTTTACGAGTCAATTTCATTGCGATGGAAACCCTGGATTAGGGGGCCTTAAAAGTAATGTTGCTCCGGAGCCCCACCTTGCTTTATTCAAGTACCCAAGTAGCATAATCCCGTTACATCACGTTTTCCCGAACAGTTGACATAACGTTACTTGTAACGTAAAGAGAGCGATAATTTGTCAAGTTGTATTTCGGTAATGCAACGGTTGAAGAGCAGTTGCTTGTCACGGGTTGTCAACGATGCTGAAATGCTACATCAATGACATTTTTAACGTTATATCAACCTTTATTTGCAACGCTTCATGACATTTGCAGCAGCATTCGACTTTTCACCGATTCATCAAGATCAAAGATTTACAAACATTTTAAATAAAAATTATACAATTGAATGATTTTATTCAATTGCTTTTGTCAAAAAAATATCATCTTTATTCAAACCGATCAAGGTGATCTTTATCGACGTTGATTTAAATCAACGACGATAACACTATTTTAGGGTTACGGACTCTTAAGAAATTTCCAAAGAACTAAAATAAGAAAAGCATGTTTTTAGAACTAAAGACAACGAATACTAACCAGAAAGAAAAAACTTCACAAAAAAAAGTAATGCAGAATACATACCTTTATTTGAATCTAATTCTGTACCTCAGAACCAGACTAACGTAAGTCCATTTTCGTCATTTTTCGGTAGAGGGGGAAAAACGATTGTCGAATACATCGTTTTTCCCCTCTACTGAAAAATGACGAAAATGGACTTACGTTAGTCTGGTTCTGAGGTACAGAATTGACTGATTGAGCAAAATTACAAAATGAAAACCGATCACGCACAACACAACAGCAGAGACTCGACAATGAAGAATGCAAAGATTCCCGCCAAAAGCGACTAGTTGAGCAGTGGATGTAGCAAACAACGATAAGCAACGTGATGTTGCGTTATCTTTCAGCATGTTTGTCAACGTTTCAAGTATAATTAATTTGCCACGAAATGTTGCGTTTCAAAATTTTGCTTTTGTGACGAATCTTCAAAATAGCGTGTTATCACGTTGCCTGGAAAACAGTAACGATCTGTCAACCAATTGTAACGTAATGAAACGTAAAGGTTGCGTTTCAGTGTTACTTGGGTACTGGATGCTACAAATGTGAAATCAGCAAGACTGATGTGAAGCATCTTGGAAAAAGTTTAATAAAGCTAATCAATAGAAAAAGAAAGAATAGTTAAAGAAATCAAGACCTGCAAACAAAAAAAAAAAAAAGCAATAATTTTCTCCCCTTTCTTTCTCATTTGGGGGCCCTTAATGGCATGGGGGCCCTTGGCAATCGCCCACAAACCGCCCTGGATAGTCCAGGCCTGCAAGGTCACACACACCAAGGTCGAAACTTTCCAAGCCCAGTTCCAAGAAAAGTCGAAAAGCCAGTGAAAAGGGGGGTTTCGTTCCTTTTAAAAAGAAGCTCTAATAGATGTGAGATGTGCTGAAAGTAGGGTCTGAGAAAAGGAACTAATGAAATTTCTCATTTTTAATGTGGAGCGTTGAACATTTGTAAGTAATTTTAGACCCTCAATGGCTAACCCATTAAAAAAAAAAAAAAAAAAAAAACCGAAATTTTTCGTTTGATATTAATTCTTCAGGCCCGCTTCGCGGGCTTCCTGACCTCTCACGGGCCCCTATGCAATGCATAGGCTTGCCCCCCCCCCCTCGACAGGCCTGTCCCAAAGTAATTTAACAATGAATTTTCATATATTATTTTTGTTTTCGAGTTGAAAATACATCAAAAAATATTTCTACCGAGTAAAAAAAAAATTGATACTTTTGAGGGTCTAAGGCCACCACGATTTGATCGGCGCCCACGCCATCTGTCGGCCTCTCAGAGAAGTACAAGGAGTGGTATTCGAAAGCTTCAGCATGATTCCAGCCATTTAGGATTCACAATACTAAATTATTATAAGCGGGACTTCTGAGTCCCGTCGGGGCATAAAGGGTTATAGGATGGTAAAGCTCTATCAAGAAACAGTTTGCTATCAGCAAGCAAAAGTATAGCAACAGTTGTTACAAAAAAGTTTTGTCGAAAAACTGCCTTATTTCATTTTACTGTAATTTTTGTTTATTTAAGGTTGATTGTAGTTCACATAGTATGAACAACGCAATGGCGGCTCAAAAATTTTGACATTTAAGACAGTTCTCCGAATGCGTCGATTGATCTTTCTCCTTTCCATCAAAGTAAACATGTAATTAATAAGGTCACTTCGTCACTTTTTGTTCAATTTTGCTGATAAATATAATTTAAATTAAAGCTTCACATAAAATTACAGTCGACAGAGTGTTGTAGGGGTTAAGACGCTGGTCTCTCTAGCTCAATGGAAAAGGACCAAACCTGGCTCTACGGTTCGCTCTACGGGGGATTTTCAAGATCCAGAAAATCGACAGCGTCCATGACGCATGTGATTATGCGGCATGTAAAAGATCACTCAAGTACTCGTTTGGCATGGAGTAATTTTTGGGAATTTCTCGTGCAGTTTTCTACTACGTGCCGCCATCTCGTGGGGAAACTGGGTGTGAAATTTCTCGTGGCAATGGCCTTCGCCGATGGTGGTGCCAAGTGAAAGTGTTTGCCGGTCCGGGGAATGCACTAGGTCTGAAAATGGTTAGTAGCAAATGTACAGTCCTGTTTGAAAAAAAAAACATGGAATTATTTTTTTTATTATTTTTAATGAGCCATTTGATGACTTTACAAAAACTTGGAGCTAACTGAACCACAAATAATCCAAAATATCTGCCCTGAACCATAAGTTGGCTTCTTTTGGCGCACTTGCCTCAAACATTACATGCCACCCGAAGTTTGCTTGCTAACCGAAATCTGATAAATGATCAGCACTTGACCCATAACAGCTCCAGCAGCTGTGAAGAAGAGACTGTGTTTCAGCTTAAACACATTGCAAGCGGTAAGCACTACGGTGTCTCTGTCCAAAATATTTTTCAAAGCTCTTCTGTGGCAAAAGTGATCAACGTCGTTTCGGTAAAGAAACTGCATGTCCAGAATTTTAACTTTTGTTTGCTTAACAGTCAGAGGGATTTCCGCCGCGCATATTGTTACAGACCCTACATTTATGCAAAAGTTCAAAGTGTTTATAATTACACCCTCATGGTGAGTCAAAACATAATTTTCTCTGAAGAGAATGCTGAAAATTACGTAAGATACAATTGTGACTTGCTGTATTATTAGGCAGAATACAATAGAGGAAAATATAATGTTAAATGAGTCTATGCATTTTAAAAGTTTGAGATATTTTCCCATCAGAGTCGACACATGAACAATTGGCATTTTTACTCTTATAACTGCGCGAAATGCTTTGAGATATCTGATAAAAGTGCAACAAATGCTACAATAGATTAAAGATATGGCTAACGGGAAGAAAATTGCTTCATATTCTATGTTGAAATAAAAAGCCAGCTCGATGTAGGAGAAAGTTCTGGATTTGCTTCGAAATCTTTCACACATTCTAACAGAAGGCAGTACAGCAGAAGAAGTTAAAATAATACTTATCATCAAGTTTATTATTTTTCCACTTCTAACAGTTCTCCCGTCGTTTTCTTCAAACATTCTCATTAAATTCACCAAATTTCGAAGCTTTTTTCTTTTGAAATAAAGTAGCAGCCACACTATTAATGGAATAATAATTCCAATTGCGTTCAAGACGATAGGCAAAGCCCATATTTGCTTTTGTAGGGCATTGTATATTAGAAATGGAATATTTATGAGCATTAAAAATGCATAGCAAAAATGTTTCATGCGGCTTAAATACGTCATTTCTTTTTCACTTTTCAAAACTGGTATTCCAAGGTAGAATAAAAAATTCCACATTTGCCCAAACACATGGTTTAAGTAAGTCAGGTTAGAAAAACTGTTTGAATTAAACTCATGTGATATTCTTTGTTCTTTTAAATTTAACTCTTTCATGATATACTTATAGAAAGTTCCGAAAAGCTGCTTTTAATAGTTTAACATATTTTTTTATCTGTGAATGCTTAATCAATTTACCTACTTAAGTCACAGTAAACATGGTGAAAATAAAACAAACATTTTAAACTTCTAGTCAGAAATTCTCTTCAATGATACTGACACAAGCAACAGGCTGAACTTTTTGAATATTCTTACACTATTTAGATACCGTTTTTAAACGCTACAAGCAAGGTGCATTATTTTTTGCAATGAGAAGTTCTCAAAATTTATGCCATCATTGAATCGCAGTTCTGTGTCTCTTACTATTTTGATTTCTACAAAATCTTGCGATCTAAATAAGCAAAATAAAATTTTTAGTTTGTTCATGGTTTGAAATACTTCAATTTTATATTCAACTGAAATTGGAGCTGAAGTTCTTAGTGAATTATAATGGAATTGCTTACTAAATAGTCATTACTATAATTCGAAAATAACGTGTATAATTCTACTTTCATTAAAAGACTTTCGCGCTGCACTAATACTCATAATAGATATTTTTATTATTAGCTCACTCTAGTTGCACACAAACTAAAAAAAATCTCAGTACAATAGGAATTTTACCATCACCGAATCAATTCAAGTAGTCATTTGAATCAAAAAAATAGTCTGTAAACATCACGTAAAACCTAGCAACAGGTATTGTACTCCACTTTGCAAACCTCATTTGGTTTTCACTTGGTAAAATTATCTGTTAAACTAATATCATTTCAATATAATTTAACTAAAATGCTCTCCAAGACAGCTTCTTAGTTCATTGAATATCTTATTGCTATTATAAACAACCGGCTATTCTCGTTGTATTTCTACTTTTGGCTTATAAAGAAAACAGCCAACAAGCTTATAGTTCGTGTCAATTTGTATACAGTATTTAATCGTTTTTGTTTTGTTAATAGGTCCCGAACCTTATTCATATTTTACTGAATCTTACTTCCATTTTAGTGCTTTACTATATATCTATTAAAATTTAAAACTCAATTTAGAACAATTTGATTCCGTTTTACGCTGAGTAAAAATATTCACGCCCTAACTTTGATTTTTTTTTAAACAGTTATTTCTGGTATTATACTTGCTTAATTTGTAATTTTTTAATTTTAAAACTTTCCCCTTTATACACTGCTGGCCACCGTAAATGCAAACCTTGAAAGACTCGTCCAAACTATATGAAATTTACAACATGCATTGGCAGAGGTGAGATATGCAAATGATTAGAGTTTAAGCGCAGACGCACATCATGCGCGCCTGTGGCGCCACCTTGAAAGGTATTTAAGGCTTGGAGATTTGGATGATTTTAAGTTCGCCAATTCGCTGCTTGAAATGAACAGTGGCATATTTGCAAAACACGACTTTTCAGGAGAGCGTTTCTAAGTTTTTTGCAGTAAAACGGTATTTTGAAGTAAATGGTATGAAGGATACTTATGCCGAATCAACTTACAGAGACATAGATGTTCCTCCTTCAAGCACTTCTTCAGAACTGACGCAATGGCGGCTGTGTCGTTGTTTACTAGAAGTACGCCAAAATACCAACTATGCACAACGACACTAGCGATTGCTGCGTGATATTTTGAAACTAGAGATATGCCGATATTACCACAAGAAAGAGTTAAAAAAATGAATTTTTTTATGTAATAAAAAAAAATCGATTTTTGCAGATATGCCACTGTTCATTTCAAGCAGAGAATTGTGTTTTTCTTGTGGTTTTTTTTTCAAAAGAACTATTTATTATGCCTCGTGGGAAACGATGATGATTTTTGGTCAATTATCCGAGTTCAGCAGAGGAAGGGTAGTGGCCTATACCGAAGATTGTGGGTTTTCTTTCAAGGAAAGCGGTAGTCGTGTTGGACGAAATTAAAGAACTGTAATGCGGATATGTGATCGCTGGATGCAGGAGGGTACAACGGACCGACATGGTAAATCTCATGCAAATCGGTGTACCAGTTCACGTGGTGGCATGCGCATTGTGCGCATGGCAGTGACGGATCGCTAAGTCACATCACGAACCATAGCACAGCAAATTCAGTCTGTAACGCATCATCCAGTGTCTGCGCCAGGGTTGGCTTTTTCCCGTCCAAAACTTGTTTTTCCCATCCCACTGGGAAAAACTGGCAAATACCGGGAAAAACTGGTAAATACAGGAAAAAACTGGTAAATACTAGGAAATGACAATATGTAAACAATATACTGGATTTTTCTGTCTGATGTGTAAAATTAAAGTTAGAAATATATAGTTATTATAAAAATTTTCATTAGGATTAAAATTATTCTGCAGAAAAAAGACATAACAAAATAAGAATTGTTGCAAAAAGCATAAAATTTGCTCATAAAGTTGTTTTATAATGATTAATTTCCACTTTTTTTGGAACACAATAAAATAAAATTATTAAACTTAAAAATATCAGTGTCATCAAGAGAAGCAATAAATAATTTGTGTTCAAATTTAAATAAAAATTTTATTACTTTTTACGTTGACCTTTTAAATACAATTTTTTTTTACAATTTTGGTTTAATGTAAGGTGTAATATTTACAAAATGTATAGAACTCATTCCACATTTCAGCAAAATGAAATCTAGCTTTGATAAAGCAATGACCCCTGTCCATTTTTTGGCACACCTGATGAATCCGAAATATAAAGGGGAAAAGTTATCACAAGATCAGGAGGAATCTGATTGTGCACTTTGGTTGAGGAATTTAAGTAAAACCGGAATAGATGCAGAATTTCTCCAATTAATGGAACATCTTCAGGGATGTCCTGCATCATCAGCATCTCTGGAGCGTATTTTTTCTAATTTTTCTTTCATCCAAAATAAGATTAGAAATATACTGGGTTTACAAAAAGCCTGTAAATTAGTATTTTGTTACATGATGCTAAAATCCAATGTGTAAGGGGGAGATGAAAAATACGAATACGAAAATATTCAAATAAACTTACTCCATTATTCGATTTTGTAGATTTTTTTTTTTTTTAAATCTTTCAAGCTATTTACTTAGAACTCAATTTTGACATTTTTAAAGAAAGTTTTGAATTTATGTTTTAAATAATCAGTTTTTCCCATGTGGGAAAAACATAGTATTTCTCAGGACGGTAAATACCGGTTTTTACCATGGTATTTACCAGGGGTGGGAAAAACTTTGCCAACCCTGGTCTGCGCGTACCATTCGACGCCGTTTACAGCAGAGTGATCTGTCTGCCAAACGTCCATTGCTTCGTCTACCCTTAACGCAGAACCACAGACGTCTCCACCGCCAAGGGTGCGATGAAAGAAGGACGTGGATGGCAGAATGGAATGAAATTGTCTTTACCGACGAGTCACGCTCCAGTCTGCAACACCACGATGGTCGGATTCGAGTCTGGAGATACCGTGGAGAGATGATGCTAAATAGCTGCGTTATGCACCGCCACACTGGTCCTGCACCGGGTATTATGGTATGGGGCGGTATTGGATATCATTCTTGCACTCCTCTAGCACGCATTGCCGGTACTTTTAACAGCCAGAGCTATATCTCCAACGTATTGCAGCCAGTTGTCCTTCCTTACCTTCAGGGCTTACCCGCAGCCATATTTCAACAGGATAATGCACGACCACACGTGGCACGCATTATCCAACGGTTCTTCATCAATCGCCAGATTGAATTGCTTCCCTGGCCGGCTCGCTCTCCGGATGTTTCGCCGATAGAAAACAGGTGGTTCATGGTTGCTCAACGATTGACCTTGATTACATCCCCAGCTGCTACAACAGATCAACTTTGGCAACATGTGGAAGCTGCTTGGTCTGCTGTACCCCAAGAACACATCCAAAGTCTCTTTGAATCAATTCCGAGGCGTGTGGTAGCGGTGATCTGCAACGATGGCAGCTACTCTGGCTACTGATTTTGGCAGCAACGACACGTCACAGAAGTCAATAAATTTAATCATTTGATACTTGGTCAACATGTTATCTACTCAATAAACTTTGTTGTGATATCTCTCGCCTTTCTTGGTGTTGCAATTTGGGTTGCCAGCAGTGTAAGACGACAGCAGAAAATTAGCTTCAGTAAGTGGTACGTTTTGGAGTTTAACTTGAAGAAAATGACTTGAGTCGGAAAACATGAGGTTGGAATCTGACTTTCTGAGCTTATTAAATATTATAACTCGTACAATGCTTCAATTTTATTACTATTTTACATCAATACTAGCTGATGTGCCCGGCGTCGCACGGGTTTAAATGCAACATACCAAATCCAAGAAAATAAGTATATGACTTTCAACTAAGCCCAGTAGAATCATATTTCTCAAAAGTATTTTTTGTGACCATGCGGTATATTAACTGGGTGTAAAGGAGAACGTGAAATCAAATTTATCACTTTCTATTTTCTAACTGTTGCCAAAATCAATTCTCTGTTTATCTAACCCGGTATCGATTATTGGCATAGATGAATATAAAAATCCTAAGCAAGCAATAAATTTCATACCTACTCCAGAGAAGCCTTGGTTCAAAATTTTCATCATGATTACTATTAATATTGTTGTTGCGAGGCAACCAAATTTTGCAACAATGGGTTGAAAATTTAATCATTTAATGTGGAAATTACA
>JAXGGA010008405.1:0-57107 GCA_038373865.1 Uloborus plumipes
GTATAAGTGAACAAGCCTATTTTAAAGACTAAAACGCAACATAGGTTCTAATGAGAGAATGAGTAAGAATGTTTCTATAGATAAGAGACATATTACTACGGTTTGGCAATTACTGTAACGTAACTACAATGATAAAGAGAAAACACAAATTCTAGCATACCTAATTACAAACTATTACCTTTAAAACGATCCATAGTACATAATTGTCTATCTCCAAACTCTAGTTCATGAGGAAAAAATACCTTCCGTGAGCAAAGCAGCAGAAAGATTAAAGAAGAAAGTGAAGAAACATGCTTACTTTTTAAATAAAATAAATTAAATGTTTTACATTTGAAGGAAAATTCGACGCATAAGTGAAATATAATTTCCTAGTAATTTCTAGTGTTGACAAAAAATAGCTTACTTATTGTAAGTATGTATGTATGTATGTATGGTAGAATGTGTATATTGTATGTATGTAAGAATGTGGTATATGCGTGAAATAAGCATGGAGCACTGTGAACGATGCGGGAATATAAAAATAACAAAAGGCAAACATTATTTTTAAGTTATTATAATTTATTCCTTAAAATTATATATCATTAATTAAACAATTACGACAGTAACACTATTAAACAATATCAATCTCTTAATGCTATAGCGTGAACAATATTTTTTGTTAGTCCATCTTTAGCTAACACAAACAAACTGGATGGTTCACCCACTCGAGAGCATGCCACGTATAATTGTCCGTGTGAAAAACATGGTGTTCTCAAATCTAAGCCACAAACAGACATCGTTTGACCTTGGGATTTGTTGATAGTCATTGCAAATGCCAATCTAATCGGAAACTGAATACGTTTGAATTGAATTGGCACATCTGTAGGTATAATAGGAATCCGTGGTATGAGTATATTTTCACCTCTGAACTTGCCAGTTAAAACACTGGCTTCGATCACGTTTTTCATTAATTTTTGAATGACTAATCGCGTACCGTTGCAGAGTTCAAATTACGAAGCAAGATAATTGGAGATCCCACCTTTATTTTTTAAAAATTTGTGTCACTTTAATGGTCGTTCATACCCCCCCCCCCCTCTAGCAGTGAAAAAAAACTTTATACAGCAGATTTTGCCTAATAACTCAACACTCATGGTGTTTGATACATTTTATTTGTTTGTAATGATGTTTTTTGGTCACAACCAATATGAAAATCACAAAAATAGTTACTTTAATTTTTAACATATATTTATCTTCTTCAGAATTTTTGAGTTTTAATTTTACCTTGAATTTGACGTAAATGCAAGATATAAAATACAGAATTTTATAAAGGTACAAAAATTAACATAATATAATTGATAGTGTATATAATTTTTGAAAAAATAATATAAGTGCCTCAAATCAAAAACCATTTATTGCCACAATCGATTCAAAGCCCCCAAAAATGGCACAAACGTCCATAAGGAAATTCTACAGCATCGAAGGACCCCATTGCCAATTTTAACAAAGATTCGACCAAAACTGTCATTTTGTATTATAAAAAAATATGGGGTAGATCCCCATGAGGGGATGTACCTGCATAAGGACATTACAATCATTAAAATCATTCAAAAAAAAAAAAAAACATGCAGCTGTTCGAAAAAACCCTTGCGGACCTGGATTCGATCTCATTCCATCAGGAACTTCAACCTGACGCGCCTAACCACTTGACCATCGGGTCGCTCATTGAAGTAAGGATTTTTAGTTCAGTAGATCAGATGTTATGTGCGAAGAAAAAAAAATTAGGAGTGGACTACCCCTAACATTTAGGGGGATGAAAAATAGATGTTGGCCGATTCTCATAGATACTGGATAAGCACAAAAAATTTCATCAAAATCGGTCAAGCCGTTTCGGAGCTTCGGTATCAAATTTATTTATTTATATTCAAACAGTATTTTCCTCGTACCCAGCAGAATCATAGGCATTAAATACACTACCAGTTCGGCCGCGTCATTCAGATACTGCAGTTTCATCCTCATTAGAAATCATCAGTCTGGCTTAGAGAGTAACCGAGTCGGAGACAAAAATCCTGTTTAGTCATTAAAAAACCTACTAATGCAATTTTGAGTGCATTGTATATCCTTTAAGGATACTTGCGCCGCAAAAACTAATGCAACTAGCCAAGAGAAAGAAACCTTGGTGCAATCTAAATACGAGGCGCGTTCAAAAAGTAAGGGCCGTTTGCTTGTATTTAAATAATGGCGCTTTGAAGCAGTTTTACTACTGCTGGGCCATTAACTGACTCATTGTGAAGCTACAGCGTCATTTATTTCATTTCTGAAGTATTGTTGTCCGTGAATGCAAAGAACAATGGCCACGAAAATCGTTGATCCCGCCAGCTGTGAATTGCATTCTGTGATTCGTCGGCAAATTAAGGCGTGCGATCCGAAACAAACGCCGTGGGAAATTGTCATCAGGCATAATCTTCCTCCCCGATAACGCGCATCCTCACACTGCTGAAAAAACCAAGGAGAAAATTTAAGATTTTCGTAGAGAACTTTTTGACCACCCACCGTACAGTCCCGATCTTGCACCTAGCGACTACTTCCTCTTACATTTTAAACAGCGGTTAGGTAGACAACGTTAAGCGGATGCAGCTGTACGAAAAATGCTTAGAAGTGAGCGGCGATTATGTAGATCAGTAAAGTAAGTTTGTACCTAACTAAATATGACATTAATTTTTTTTCTTATGAGTATATTTTTTTCTGTAACTAAACGGCCCATACTTTTTGAACGCGCCTCGTAGCTGTTAAAGGTAATCAATGACTGACAATTGAAATTGAATTCTTTTACGCAATAGAATAATGGTTTCTAACTTTTTGTAAAGTAACTCCAGGGTCAGATTAAGGCATGTGTATATGCGGCAACAAATCTTTAGCTTGTTTTTAACAAATCACAAAACCAATACTGTTTACACTATTGAAGCAGGTAAAAGTTGTATTATTCAGAGATGCCCAACTGGGAGGAGGGGATGCTCAGACTCCACTATTGAAATGTTTATTGGTATTTTCCTCCTTCGGGGAAGGCGCTTTCACTCTTGGGGGATCTTTGTGGTAGTTGGGAGCGCGCACTTGCTCCAAGAGGTACGTGCACTCATGTATTAATGTACCCATGGACATTTTTGATATTTACCCCTGACTCTAAACAGGCAAATATTGATGATATCTTTTGTATCTTGTAGTGCATGGTATCACGAAATATGCTTGGGTTGATTGTGGTAGTACCTAAGTATCAGACTAATTTAAATCTTCAAAAAAAAAAAAAAAACAATACAAGCCAAAAGGAGCACCAAAAAAGTTCGTGTTCAGTATCCTCAAAAATTGTAGTTGAGCAATGTATGTCTCCCCAAACTACTAGAAAAATCCCCATGTCTGTCTCCCAAAGAACACATAATACGTGTTATTACTATTGCTTACAAAAATAATACAATCACATGAAGATCGCTCAGTTTATAATAGCAAAACAAGAAGACTGCAACTAAAATTAGTATGTATAGTAAAAAGAAAACCGTAAAAAATCAAAATGACTCACTGTTGAGTGAGTACCCTACTTTGGGAAACTATTGCCCTGTGGTTTTGCGTACGTGTTGTCATATCAATGGCTTAGACTCTAAACCAACTCCATGGCAAATAACTTTATTGAAGACAATAACACGTTTTAGGTTTGTGGCACATTGTGAAGTTAAAGGATTTCAACATGCAAATAATTTCTCTATTTGTAAGCAACATTTAGTGGCAATCAATTTTTCTACTGATACAGTTTATAGCCTGAGTCATCTAATTTTTCGTTTTACTTGTATCTTGTATGAAAGAGTTTATATATGGAGAATATTCACTTAAAATATAAAATCAGCTACGATTGATTTGAATTAAATAATTAGTTTCACCCTTAAGCTGAAAAAAGATACTAATTTAAAAAGTGAACTGGAATTTAAGAACAAACATCTTTTATCATTAAAGCTTCTGAAATAATACGTCTTTTATAATTTTGATTTTGCTGTTTTTGCCAAAAGAAAGAAGTCTTTTTGGTCTAAAAATAGAAATCCATTGTGGAAAAGAGATATGTTTTTTACGATTGTTACTTATGATGCTAGTACACAGGCTATAAGGATGAAAAACAGCAGGCGCCTTAAAATGAAACATACTGTATGTCATAATTTGCTCCTTCCTTTTCGAATTCGTTTTTAGAATTAGTCCCATTTTTCCCAGGCTAGCAATTGATTAATGTGGATAATTCGCTTCGTTAGTAGCTGCATTTTTCGAAGTGAAAAGAAAGTTACAGAATTTTGTAACAAGAGGTTATACTTTTTACCAGAATATTCAATGGTAGACCAATGGGGGCACTACTTTTCCTAAATGGCACCCTGAAGAAGATGTATACACATATATACAGGGTGTCCATTCCTATTGTGGACCAATAGCTAATTTCTAAGCCGTTAGAGATAAGCATATAGTTCATTTAGGAAAAAATCTCCAAATTACGAAAGGAATTTTGGGTCTATTCAATGTTTTTCAAAACATCAAATTTTGAAAGAGTTACGAAATTTAAATTTTTATACAGCCCCCCAGTCCTATCAATCATATTTAGTAAAACATTCTTGACACTGTAACGTTTAAAACTAAAAAAAAATCACTGTTCTACCACAAAAATTGACCGAGTTATGACGTTTTGAAAAATCAAGATTTTGCATTATTTCATGACGTCATCGAGCGATCGCTTAAGGGACCGTATGCGAAATCCTTCAAAATCTTGATTTTTCAAAACGTCATAACTTTAACGTCATAACGTTTAACTTGCTTTATTTTAAATAAAGCAAGTTAAAATGCCTTGTAGCATTTTAAGTTGCTTTTCTTGTAATTTAAGACAGTTTACCAAGTTCTCTCTCTTTCTCTCATTCACTCACTTTATATCTCCCACTCTCACTTTTTTTCTTTCTCTCTCTCTCACACACACAGATAGAGAA
This sequence comes from Uloborus plumipes, assembly GCA_038373865.1. NCBI lineage: Eukaryota > Metazoa > Arthropoda > Arachnida > Araneae > Uloboridae > Uloborus > Uloborus plumipes. Next base: position 4,980 of record JAXGGA010008405.1, read on the forward strand.
AGAGCTGTTTGGTCTAAGCCATGTTGTTCTAAACCATGGTTTAACCAACGTGGATTTAACCCAAGTTTTAATCATCAGGGTTTAAATCAAGGTTTGAACCAGGATTTCAACTAAACGGTTTTCTGAAAAACGATGCTGGTTTCAGCATGGCTTTCTTTCTTTCTTTCTTTTTTTTTTGAACAACAAAATATTCCTAAAAATCATCATACAACAATTGGTATGATTAAAATACTCTTAGCAATGTATTAGTAGCAGAACCTCTTGAAACTTTTCAAGTTAGAGTTCCGAAAACCATTGCCTAAATTGAGCTCCCATTATTTCTTACCCCTTCTAAAAAATTAAAAGAAAAAACACTTTGCTCTGCACAATGACTTAGAATACTAAAAATATCTCAAGTTTGAATCGAAGCAAATTAAATTGAAACTACTTACCCCATAAATAATCAAGCAGCATAAATTTTTGTTGTGCCATTCAAGAATAAACCTTTAAATACTGCTATCTATCTACAACCACTATTCCAGTTGAATCCATTCATTTCGAAGAATTATTACTCTAACTACACTTTACTATTATATGCATGATTTACCCCTTGCAGCTTGAAGTGACACATAAATATCGGCCATACATCAGTCCCATTGAAGCAAATGCAGCAGCTACTGATCATTGAAACTTTATTCCATTCTATTTTCGAAATAGAATAATTTTTACTGGAACCATTCTTTGGATGCAAACGCTTCGAGAGAGATTAATCGTTTGCTTGCGCCAAGTAAGATGCTTAAGGAAACGGACACTTATAACTATTAATATCCATATAAGTGAACTGCTTGTGGTATAGTGGAATATGAAGTAGTCGGTATTAGGCAGCATTCGAACAGTACAATTGAACATTTTTCAACGAAGTATTGTGTTTGAATTCGGAGTCGTAACTTGACTTTTGTTTTGGGTAGGGTTTTATAAAACGCATATTTTTCGAAATCCGTATAATCCGTCAAATTTGATTTCATTTCGATATTCTATTGATTTTTGTTGCATTTGGTTATTTAAATGAGTGGGAGCTGCTTTAAAGGCATTTTTGCATGAGGAATGTAAAAATCAGGTATGTCTATTAAATGAAGGAAAACAATATGATGAGTGCACTACATCATTTTCTTGTACCCTTATTAAATAATGTATGTCTTATTAATAACTTAAAAGAATAGATGCGTGTACTCAATTACGCGCATTGAAAGTGTTACTTCTTAAACTCATATTTTATGACGCTTATAAAATGTTTTAAAAATTGAGTTCAACACTTTCAAAGAAAAAAAAATATTTTTGTTAGCGGTATTCAAAATTTGAAGGAAAGCACTGTATTGTTCCTAAGAAAGGATACTAACGATAGTAGCTCTTTTTAAGTTTTGTAAGAAAAAATTACATTCAAATAGGCAAAATCATTTTTTTTTCTTTCTAATTCCAGAAAAGAAACGGGAAAAATCTAGTTTTTCCTTCCACGGCTTTAAAATTTTAAGAAATGTTCTACAATCAATGCCAGTTAGTCATTACATTCCTGTTTCTGTGCATAACTTCTCGTTATGCACAGAAGAATCATATACAACTGAAAATTCAAAACATGTACAAGGTTTCAGTTTCATCGCATAAACTTTTAAATAGAGAATATTTAGCTCTACTATACCAAAGTAATAATGTGACAAATCTGTTCGAATTGATGTTTTACATTAAATACAAAATCGAACATCTTATGAATATTTCATCACCGTTTGAGCAAATCAGACCCTCCTCTGGTGCCAATCACGACTTCATTAAAATCAAACCTGAACGGTAGCACGAATTCCAGGAAAGTGACAAATAGGTTTGGTTATGAATATTTACGAAGAAATTCCCCTTGATTATCAGTTTGATCCGCAAAACTTGTTACACTGCAAATCAGACAACGTTGGTGATAAGTGTTGACTAACTGTTGTTCAATACGAACATAGAAGCTAAAAAATTAAATCTGGAAATACCAAATTGTTTAATTATAGCGCGATTTTATTTGGGAAGCGATGAATTACTAATGTCATACTTATAGATGAGAAGTAAAAAAGATAAAGGGTTTTTTTTCCTACTTCTAGCTGTTATGGAACGAACTACTTCATTTTTTCGGTATAAATACACCATAAAGTGAAGTAAGATGAAAATATTAAGCTTCAAAAAAATTTTCTCGCTTTAGAATGGGAATTAAAATTTTGAAACTAACACCCAATACTTCCTTAAAGCGGGTTAAAAAAAATTTGAAACTGGTTGTCACTTTTTAATACGTAATAAATCACCAATAAAGAGAGTAGTTTATTATGAGATACATATTTTTGAATGATAATAATCTTCATTAATCCCTAAACGGCCCAGATTTTCTTTCCTTTTTATCAACTTTGTCCATTCTGCAAAAGGATGTCGACACCTGGTCTGCACTACATTCAGGGGCATATTTCTTTGAAATGATGTTTTCTCACAAAATCGTCAATGTTTCCATGACATATAAATACCTCTGATGGTACTGGGAGCTGGGGTTATTCTCTTTTCTGGATTAATAAATGTCTCAGAAGTCTAACCTTTTTATAAGACAGTAGCCACCCCACTGTCCTACCAGTAGTAAGATACATCAACAACTGTTCCAGATATCTTCCTTGTTATAAGATACCTCACTCAAACTTATTTAGCAAAATGAACTGATAGACAATAACACATTTCTTCTTGCTCATAAAAAAATTTCTCTCTCTTCTTTTTTTTTCTTTCTTTTTTTCTCCCCATTCATTGAATTAATTTTCTTCTTATCATTAATATTACTTTAAGAGATATTTTTAAAGAGGAAAAAAGTAACGAAAAACATGACAGTGGATTTATCTTTTTTCCTCCCTTTTCTACTGATAAGTTGGCAAAAAATAACCGAAATGTTACAATTTTTATTTTAAAAAATGTTTTAATAAAAGAATGTCCAAATATATAGTCTTAATCAAGTGCATGTTGTATACCGCTATTTATTTGCCAGCGAAATATGCAGAAATGATAAGAATAAACTTTTAGATAAAATCTTTCTTTAAAAGACCCAATGTTACTTCCATATTTTCTAAAATTCCGAACAGAGTCACTTTTCTGCAGCTTGAAGTTCTTTCGTGTTTGTATCGGGGAAGGCGAAGCAAAAAAATAGTTTACGGAGGAATTTTCATCCTAATAGAATAGGTAGTCTGGTAACCATAGACAACATTTGAAGTAATAGAATGCGCAATATTCCTATTTTAAGACTAAGTATAAGCGATACATTCTTTACTTGGAACTAGAATTTTCTTTTTTTAACCTATTATACACTCAGGCACATTGAAAATAGCGACCCAAGAAGAAAGCATCGGATTGAAATGAAACTTAATACACATAATGATACAGATGAGAGATTCACTTGATCTCAAAATCAAGACAATTGAACAAATACAGGGTGTGCAAGGACACAAATACAGAGCAACTTCAATAGCGCGTTGGACCACCTCTAGCTGCAATACATGCCGCCACACGGTCCGGCATTGAGTTGATTAGACGCCTGATGTTGTCCTGAGGCAGATGGGCCCACAAATTTGTAACAGCCAACTCCAAATCACGCACAGAGTGACACGATGGCATCTGACGTTTTAGCTGATCCCACACATGCTCTATAGGGGATAAGTCGTGGGAGCGGGCCGGCCATGGAAGAGTGAAAATGACGTAGGATGTCTTGAGCAACTCTTGCTGTATGCGGACGAGCATTATCTTGCTGGAAAATTGCCCCTGGGAGACCATCTAGGAAAGGTCCTACATGGGGTCGAAGAATATCATCAACGTAACGTTGGCCTGTTAAGTTTCCACGCATCACAATTAGATTGGACCGACTATCATAGGATATGGCCCCCAGACCATTACACCAGCTGTGCGGGCAGTGTGACGTAGAACAGTGCGGGAGGAATTGCACCGCTAACCTGGGCGCCTCCACACCCGTACGCGGTTATCATCAGTCCCTAAAACAAACCGAGACTCATCACTAAACACAACTTTTTGCCAATCTGTGACATTCCACATTGATCTGGCTTGGCACCACTATAGATGCAGTCGCTGATCAATCCGACGATTTCTTCTTGGGTGGCTATTTTCAATGTGCCTGAGTGTATAAGAGTAACTTCCATACCTTTTTCTTCAACTAGCTGACTCAAGTTGATTTGAATCAATCAAATTATTAGGATACTAAGTCTCCAACTATACCCTGTGTAGCGAGAAGAGACGGATAAGAAAACTATTAATTTCCCGGAACAGGACATATCCGCCGCAAATTATATCCCCCCTCTTTCCCGCATGGGACATTTCCGCCGCGACTCCTATTCCCCCTTGACTGGCACAGGACAAATCCGTCGCGCCATTTCCGAGGGTGAGAAAGGGGTTACTGGTTTAAAATTTTCATTCTTGGCGACACATCTTCATTTGGCGACAAAGACCAAATCAAAAAAGCGGAATTTATTCCCGGACTACTTATATTAGGAGGGAAATCGCAAAGAAGTCAAAAAAAAAAAAAAAACACACACACACACACAATGCAGTGTAAATCAATTTAAACTTCGCCAATTTTAGTTCGCCAAATATTACACTCTACCAGCTCAATCGGCGGATTTGTCCTGTCGCACCTGGGGAGAGACACGGCGGAAATGTCTCATGAGGGGGATGATAGAGATAAATTTTGCGGCAGAAATATCCTACGTTGCGGCGGAAATGTCCTGTGCCCTAATTTCCCACTCTCCGCACTTTTCCCTTATGGTTGTCATAGTTATGGCGCTGTGGACTTTTTTTTCCCACGTAGCTTTTGCAACAATGATTAAATGTAAGCAATTAAAATTGTTTTGTACTTAAACTGTTATTCAATCAACGTTAATAGAATACTTTTTGAAGCATTTATATAACGGATATTCATGATGGAAGGTCTTGCTAAAATAAACTATTTCCCACTAGATTTGCTAGAAAACGTTTAGAAATAACTGAGATATGAGAAAATAAATAAAAGCGTAAGCCTAATTCGATAAACATAAAATAAATGAAATTCCTCAACAGCAGTGTGTAAAAAAAAAAGAGTGAAACTGTTGTCTTTCGTGCGGTTTCCATGGAGACTATACAAAATTTCTAAAATTGATACGCCTATTTTAAAGTAATATAACTGAGTATAGGAACGTAAGAAAGATGAAATTAAAGATGAATACACTCCGCGTATTTTCAGCAAAAAATTTTGACACGATTTTAATGATAGGAATTTCTCGATATCTTCGATATCTCGATTTTTCGAATATCTACGAAAACGATGTTCGAACTGTGGGTTCAACGTGGACAAATCTCAAAATCATTTCGTGGCTTTTTGGCACGTCCTATAGAAGGAAATGATTTTAATCGAAACATATAAACTTAGGAAAATACACCGAAACGTCGGAAAATGTGATTATATAAAATACATTGTATGCAGCAGTTGGCTCCATACATCATGTATGGCATCTTAGCCCTAGATTGGGATAAGATGCCTAAATGCAAACGTTTGTAATCATTTACTTTTCGAGATAAAAAATTGTTTTTCAAAACGATGCTAACTTTTTACAAATAAAAAAAAAGTTCATATAGTTGATAAACTGTTTTTCTTTTTTTTTTTTTAAACTAATGCACTGTTTTTTCTCTACTAATAATAAAGCTGAAGGTGGGTCTTTCTTTCTTTCTTTCTTTCTGTCTGTCTGTCACGCGCGTAGCGCCAAAACCGTTCGGTCGATTTTCATGCCACTTGGCACAAAATTAGTTTGTAGCATGTAGTTTTGCACCTCGAAGCGATTTTTCGAAAATTCCATTTCGTTCTTTTTCTATTCGAATTCTAAGCGGAAATTCGATAAAATAGGGAAGAAATATTTCATACACATTTTCAAGTCTTATGTCATTCGAAAGCTTGAAATTTTCTGCACAAAATGACATTTTTTCGAAGTTTCTACGATCATCAGGAGAGCTGTAACAATTGTTTTAAGAATCCCGGAATTCAAGGCTTACCTTCAGTAAAGCAAGCCAAACGATTGATTCTAAATGTAATAGCTCGAGGATAAAATTTGTTTGAAAAGAGAGATGAAATGAATTATTTTATCAACGGAAATCAACTTTTCATGTTGTTACCATGGTTACGTGTTCATACTAGTTTTTGTTTCGTTCTTTTTCCAGCGTTGCCAGACGTAGTATTTTTGATACTACGGTTGTATTTTTTCGGCTTAAATAAGGAGCGCAGTATTTTTCTGGCAACCCTGTTTCCAATATACTTGATTGACTAAATTAAAAGATTTGGCGTTTTTTTTTTTTTTTCATTCGCATAGATTTCGCATTTTAGCAATATTGATTTTGGCAACGTTTGGAAACAGTATTTTTTAGAGGAGGCGTAGTATTTTTCTGTTTCAATTCTCTGGCATCTCTGTCTTTTTCCCGGTGAAAATGTGCTTTGGGACCCTACTTGGCGCGTTTTCAAAAAGTCACCAAATGGCGCGTTTTTGCGTGTCTCGCGGAATTGAAAACTCCGAGAGAAACTACGCAAAACAGTCATGGTTACCACGCTTGGCACGCCTATCGCCCATTTAGCGAGAAAAGGGTACCTAAAGCACAGATTAACCAAATTCGTATCAATTGCGATATTGCATCGTTCTTTTTAAAGTGTTTCATTTCGGAAAATGTATTGTTTTGTTTTTTAAGCTGGGAAAGAAACTTTCTTCTTCTTTTAAACTTTGGAAAGATTTCTGTTGGTTTCTGTGAGCAACAAAATTGTTCTTATTTTTTCTTTTGGCTTATTTTTGTGCATCTCCCCTTGGGGTTGCATTCGAATGTTCCAAGGGGGCGTTTTACCCCTTTTATAGAGTATATCAGTGTTTATTTCAATGCAGACAAAAGTGATATGCATTAGCACGACCACTTGGCGATATATCGCCAAGCTTTTGGTCGCCAAGTATTTGTCGCCAATTTGGCGACATAACGCCAAGTTGGTGAAAAAAAAAATTTTCTTTTTTTATTTGGACTCAATTTGGCGCTATTGGCGATATTTTGCGAAAAATCCACTGAATTATGTTAAAATCGGCGATATTTAGGGGATTAATCATTGTAAAACATTTTTCTTTGCATTGATTCGTGGCAAACTAGGGATATAAATGTTTGAACTGTTATCTTGCTCACTCCAAGCACTATTTTAGCACTTAAGGCATCTACTAAGAAATTTACACGTAAAAATAAGTAGCGTGGGGTCCATACCAGATTTTTATATCATACTTTGAAGGAATTATAGTTGAATTACAACTAAAATAGAGCATTTTTTCTGCGATATCAATTATTTTACAAATGAACTTTTAATTTCATACCACGGGCAAAGCCGTGCGGGTACCGCTAGTATAAAATAAAATTGAAAACTACGGCGTCTTCCCCTCATCTACCCCATTCCAAATTAAGTAAATTTTATTTAGCTACTGTTCCTATGTCTTTTCTAGGTGCTTTTATAAGCATAATAAAGCATGTTAAATCATTAATTTTTAAGTAAAAATTCTCATTTACTAATCTGATTTAAGAGAAGGCCTCTGCATAATTGAATTAACTAGGGCTGACTCAATATAAGATTCACGAGAGTCTTAGACCCATTATGTTCCTTTTCTTGATGAAAAAAATTAATTTCATGGGGCGTTAAGAAAAAAAAAGTTGCTGATTCATCAGAAAGGAAATATATGATCCATTATTCCATTATGTTCAGTTACAATCCGGCTAAAAAGCCAATTATTTTATAATTAAAAACTCCTAGCGTATCATTAGCTGGTGAGAAAATTAATACGGCGCTTGAGGCAACAATTTGTTTTCGAAATTTTTGTTTTAATCTTGAGTTATGCGTCACAAATAAGAAAGACGATAGAATTGGTAATTAATTCATTTGAGTCATAAAATGAGGGAGAAATGCGAAGTAACTAATTTTTGTCATTTAGTTATTCAGCTTTGTTTTCAAAACTGTTTTTATCGATCTATCTATTTATGAATGTGTCTAAATGCATTTGGGCAGATGAAAAAAAATGTGGATAGTTAAGTAAAGTTTTTTTGGAGGGGGGGGGGTGGTAAAAAACTTTCCTGTTTGAATTGGTGTGGTTCATCAAATGTCTCAGAATAAGTCATTGTGTGGATATTCTTATGAATTATGGGATTTCATTGAAATTAAAGTGGCAATCAGTAGCAACATTATTATCGATCTATCTATTTATGGATGTGTCTAAATGCATTTGTGAAGATGAAAAAAATGTGGATAGTTAAGTAAAGTTTTTTTGGAGGGGGGTGGTAAAAAAAAACCTTCCTGTTTGAATTGGCGTGGTTCATCAAATGTCTCAGAATAAGTCATAGTGTGGATATTTTTATGAACTATGGGATTTTATTTAAATTAAAGTGGCAATCAGTAGCAACACATTGTACTTGATGAGAGAATATCGAGAAAGTCTTCGCCTGCCATGTTGATTTTTAAATAACTGCAATAAAATTTGCAAATTATCTATCCTACGAGTATTTTCTGGATACTATTTCTAATTTGTTTCCCATTTTTACCTGCCTGTCGAAAAAGAAACGACTTATTTGCTAAAAATACAAGGGAAATATTTTAAATTTCTGCTTTACAAAATACAGGGCAGTAAGCTGGCGGGCTTGAAATAACATAGCAGAAATTGACAATGATAGTTTTGTAAAAATGTATGAAATTATTTTTCATTACTTCTTTTCAAACTGCAGAATCTTTCGCATTAAACGTCAGCATTAAACTATAACGAAAAAAATGCCTTAGGACTTTATAAATAGTTTATGAATATTTTATGTTGAAAATCTCTTAATTATTTCTAAGTTAAGTCAAATAATTCAAAGAAATATAAGGATTAGGGGACGTAAAGGGATTTTTCTGTGAGAATATTCTTTACAATAACGCTCTGAAAACGGTAATTTTAAACAAAAACAATTTCTTTTCTGTTTAAAGTAGATGTGAATAATATTATTCCAGAGACTTTCTATGCAATTTTAAAAAGACATCATTTTTCCGATTTCATTCCCTTCATCTTTTCTCGGTGCTTAAAACTGCTAAAATCTCCATTAATATACTAAAAAACTTTTAGGCATTTTTTCCTGATATGCCTATTTAGAGTATGTGCTCCTTGTATTTTCAATACGGGTAGTTTTTAATTTTCAGAGTTTAAAAGTTGAAGAAATTTCTTCTACACCCTACTAAAAATGACCCGTAGAGATCAATAAAAAAAAATTGTACGGGGAAATGGCCAACGGATATCAATAGAGCTAAATCAGTAGAGGTCTACTGATATCAGTTGAACAAGATGCTATGGATCTTTATTGATATCACTGAAAGATGCTATGGATCTTGTTTTGATCTTTTCTGCTATCAATAGGCCTCTACTGGTTTAACAGTATTGATATCCGTAATCCATTTCCCCATACAATTTTTTTATAGATCTCTATGGGTCATTTTTACTAGGGATAGAACTACTCGAACAAGGTGGTGTGTCATTGCACAAATGGTGGGCAAAATATCCAGGGGAACGAAAGCGATATATACTGAAGCAAATGCACCCACAGCTCAATCATAACATCCTAAGACTGCAGTTTCGCCCTTATTGTGGACTTCACAGTTAGGAATAGCCAATGATTGAGCCGGAGGCAAAAATCCTCTTAATGTAGCTACGATAGCCAACAAACTGGTAGATAAAGTGAATTTATCTGTTTATACGTAATAGCATTAATTAACCACAGCATAAAGATTTTGTACATATCAGGGCATAACACTACATTGAAGTCTCAAATTTTAATGAGTATGCATCAAGACTCATTATGCATCACATGGAGATGTATGGAAAAGACCCTTGTATCCAGTTTAAAGAATAAAAATGTTTTTTTCTTTAATTATCTTTTTTAAATAATGTTTTTAAAATGAATGATTGAACCATATGTCTGTGATGATTTGAAAGAAAACTATTGATTTTTTTCAAACATAAAGGAACAAAAATGACTGGCATAATCTATGAATCTGTAATCAGATTTTAAAAAGTCAGAAATTTTATCAGTTAAAATCTTGGTCGAAGTTTATTATTTTAAAATGACAGTTATCTTTATTTACAAAGTTTAAAATCATCTGCTTGTTTTTTATTATTATTATTAATAACCTTCCTAGCTCACTAATTTTACCGATACTTACTACTTAAGTTAAAACTTAATGATTTCAATCTGAAATATCAATTGGAATTCGTATAACCTATCAGATTTCTATTGATGTCAATTAAAGCTTTCAGTGATATCCATTGGGATCAGTATCCTACTGACCAGATTTCTATTGATATCCATAAAGCTTCTATTGATATAAAGTGAAATGCTTTCCTACTGACCAAATTTCTATTGGTCTCTATAGGGCTTCTATTGATATCCATTGAGGTTATGATCAATAGGCTACAGGTATCAATAGCTTCTATCGATACCAATAGAGACATCTATAGAAATCAATTCATATCAACTCTACCGATATCGATAGATTTTTCTATTGATCTCTATGGGTCATTTTTAGTAGGGCAACTAGTTTTGCCTTTTCCCAAAAAAGAAAGCAATGCACAATAGTTTTTTTTTTTTTTAATTTATGTGTTTGTTTCGTATAAAGTGTACATATTACATTCTATATAGACAAGAAACAACGTGTGTGGAGAAGGTAATGTCATTAACTCGATTGGATGAAATTATTTGACTCGACCATTTAAATAAATGAGTAGGTTTCAAAAGAAAGTCGTCTAAAGTCAATATATCGCTTTTAGTTGGATTTGCGGCCATCCCGAAAGCAAAAAAGCTGGCATTTTCATGTACCTTATTTTTATCTCTCGTGCAAGCCTAGCTCGATTGAGCAATAGACTGTCATCATGCTTCTTTGAAATTCGGCTTGTCCGCAGTGGAAACATTTCCTGTGATAAAAAGAGCCTTTTGGTATTGATTGTTTACAGGAATGGAAGCCGGGCACCTTGTCTAGTGGTCAGAGATGTCTGACTGCAGATAGGGAGATCCTGGGCTCGCATGCTGGCTAGGGCATGAATGTACTTTTATCTTCCTGCTCTTGTCCTTTTTTGTGTGAATGTGTTGTGCTGTGAATGATTGCCAACCCTATAAACGGGTCCCTATGGCATGTGTATACTCAGGAAATCGGACTTCACAAAAAATTGCAATACAGTTGGAAAGTGAAGCAGCGCACCACAAATTGCTAGCCTAGCTGCCACAAGACAGCAATCACAACAGCAACAACAATAGTTGAAAAAATTGATGTTTTCTAACAGACAATGGTATTCCTTCCCAGACTCACCAGGTATATACATACCAGGTGTGTAAGTATGAAACCGGAATTTTTCTACAGAAAAAACACGTTTATTGTAATGATATGATACAAGGTACCGTATTCAAAGTATTGTCCGTCGCTATCTATACACTTTTGCCACCTTTCTGGAAATTTGTGGATTCCGCGCTGAAAGAACTGTTGATCTTTTGAGGCAAACCAGTCATCGAGCCATTTTCGTACAGCTTCATAAGAAGTCAAAAGCTGCTCAGCAATTGCGTGTCCCATCGATGCAAACAAGTAATAATCGGATGGGGCAAGGTCCGGTGAGTAAGCCGCATGCAAAAGAATCGCCCAACGGAACGACTCTATCATTTCCTGGACCCGTTTTGCTTTGTGTGCTGGTGCGTCATCATGCAGCAAAATCACCTTGTGTTGTCTTTGTTGGTATTCTGGTCGTTTTGCACTCAAAGCTCGATTCAAATTGGTCATTTGTTGTCGGTAGCGTTCAGTATTGACAGTTTCCCCAGGTCTTCGTCCAACAAGGCTTGCAGGTCAGCTTCTTCAAACTTTTTCGGGGGTCTTCCACGTTGTTCGTTCCTCACGTCGAAATCGCCCGTTCTGAACCGTTTGAACCACTCGAAACACTGTTATACCGAGAGCATGCTCACTATACGCCTCCACAAGCATTCGATGCGATTCGGCTGCGGTTTTCTTCAGATGAGAACAGAAAACTAGTGATGTCCGCAAATCGTAATTTGTTGGCACAAAACTCGACATGTTTGTCTCTAATAAACTAATGCTACTGAATGAAACTCGTGTTATTGTGAGTTGGAAATCTTTGTCTGATATCAATACAACAACAAGACACCGCTGACGTGATGAGTCGGTAACTACATCGACATCTAGTGCCACCTATGGGAAATTCCGGTTTCATACTTACACACCTGGTATGAACACATGTACATACAAAAGCACATTATTGAGCAAAACCCTTAATGTTATCAACTTGGCATGAATAAAAAATTCTGATTCTCTTTCAAAGGTGCCGACTTATTCATTCATTCCGCTATTCTAATCGGACCCACAGGGTTAGAAAGGATAAAAGTGTAACCTAAAAAGAGTAAAATTTTTACCTTTGAGCGGAGATAAATTATATGCATGTGTTTCGGGGTTGCAAGGAAACTCTTAAATGAAATAAAACTCGTTTAGATATAGAAACATTTTTAACTATTCTTTGTTTGATGCAAAATCTGATAATTGAAGATTCCCGAGCACGATACCAGCCGGATCATCGAAGATCCTCTATGTTCGCTAATGGTGACTGGGGTACGTTAAATGTGTTCGTGGTCACAAAATCCTCTAAGCTTCCATTCCAAATCAATATCTCTGTGGGTGCTGGGTCTGTGGTTGATCCGCTCCTTCCTGATCTAGAAAAAGAAAAAAAAAGAAAAAAAAAAAAACAGCACTGTTTTCAGTGCCCCATCCGACCTGTTAGACCACGTGCAGTGGTAGGTACGGGGGATCGTAGAGGGTTTTTTGTATAGTAATACAAGCACAACTATCATTTCTATAAAATAATCACCTAGCTTGTTAGTAAATTTGTCGTAGACGCAAAATCAAACAAATGATCTCAGTCGAACAAGCGAGCAAGTTTAACGAAATAATAATTCCTCCAGTCTTGCCAATGTCACATAAAATTGAATTTTAAAATACTTCGGTACACAGTGGCAAAGAAATTTAGTTTAATGCTCAGAATCAACTAAATTGGGAAATTAGGAAATTTGGAGCCATGTAATGGAGCTGCTGAGAGCACTAAATGGCCTCAATTAAGAATATTCATCCCTGAAGGAAGAGGGGGCTTAATGGCACACGATTAACGGAATTGATGAGTTTAATTATGCATCAGAACGTTCACTTATTGATAGGAGCTCTATGTGCTTGTTAATGTTTTAGTTTTTAAGCCTGTAAAATGTTGGATTTGCTTTGAAGCATAGGTTGTTAGACATATTAACATGCACAGTTATATCAAAACATTACATTCCATGTTGACATGTTGTATCCGATTATATCTTTTCAATAATTTCGTACTTGAAAGAAAAGGCTCATGATTGATATTGGAAGACTTCTGACTGTGTTATAGGAAGTAATCATGAGATTCAAAGATTTATATTTGACATAATCAAATTTAGATACACAAAAAATGTTCGCGTTTCAGCAGCTAAAAGAAAAAGAAACGCTGCTAAAACTGCACTAAACAGATATCGGATTTTAGGTTACAAGAAACCTTTTTTTTTTTCAGTTCGAAGGAACTCAGGCTTGCCCATGAGGGAGATCAATGTTTCAGACTGCGACATTTAAATTTTCAGAAATGTTGTTTTAAAAGACATCTTTATTTTTTTTAACACAGATTTCATTTGAGTCAGGTGTAGCGCTTGACGAGGATGGGTACCTCTGACGAATGAGCTAATAAATGAAACGACATTCAAAAAAAGCGCCAAGATGTAACAATAAACAAATTGAATATAAGAAGAAAAGGATCAACCAAACAACCAATGAGAAAATTAAAAACGTGCACCGAAAGGACTAGCAAAAACGAATCGCTTTCTTCGTTTCGTCACTTTTGTTTCATTTGCTTCTTTCTCTTTACTTGTGAATTTCTTATCTGTTTTCCTTAAAGGTGTCTCCATTGACCAAAACCATACGCACCTCTAGAACAATAATCCCGCTCCCATGCTTTTTCCATGTGTAGAAAAGAATAAATTATGGCGGAAACTTTTTTTCTTTAATTTTTTTTTTTTTTTTTGTTTATTTTATTTTTCATTTTATTCATTCATTTTTTAATTTTTATTTTTTATATATTCATTCATACTGCCATTTATTTATGCATGTTTTTTGAATATTATTTGCGATTTATTTTCATGTGCCCCCCTCTCCCTCTCATTGTGGAATTCACACACACACGCACACCCACACAATGGGGTATTTAACGTCCATAAGTACTCTGTAGGAGGAAACTCTAAATAACAGTAGAGGAAAAACTTTTTTTCTTGTAAAAAAGCTAAAGACCGAAATTGAACGATATATTCAGAGAAATGACTTTTTTTTTTCAGAAAAAAAATTACTAAAGAAATAAAATAACAACTGAACCTGGGGAGAAACTGTATCATACAAAAAAAAAAACTCATATTTAATTCTGGATTTACCAACGTTGAAGAACTGTACAAATATAGTTAACAGATAAGTGATCAGACACAAAGTATGAAAACTAAACATTTGCAAACGGAAACATCGCTAAAGCTTCTAAATTACCACATAATCCAGCCAGACAGTGGTTCCCATAAGTGCGAGGGCGAAAGCTTTGGGTGGAAACGAATAAATGAGAAATGCATTGATTACCGAGTAAGGCAAATAGTTATTTAACCAATTAATCACAATGCTCCCATTCTTATTGCTCGCTGCAACAATAACGATGATAATGGTTTCGTGCTTGATTAACTCCGAGCTATGTATTATCAGGGGAACAGATGCTGTTAATATGCTTATGCAGTCGGACACGCAGAAAGGGGCTGATGGCCGGGAATCGCTCCGGAAGAGATTAAAAGAATTTGGTTAATGGTTGCTAAATATCAGTTTGGAAGAAATTGATTGTCTGAGTTTGGGAAATGCCAGAGTTGGTGTTTCGGGGGATTTTGCAGCGTGGTTTGTAACTAAATGTGGAAGAGCGAAGGAGAGGTATATTCGTTCAGGGTAGTTTTGAGCCATAATTTCTCCATTTTAAACTTTATCTCGCCGGGCACCTTGTCTAGTGGTCATATAAGTCTGAATCTGATGAAGGGGGGGGGGGGGGGGAATCGAATCCTAGCCCGTGGCATGAATGTACGGGGGTTGTTTTTTTTTCAATCTCCGATCGCATAGTGAGGAGACCAGTCGTGCGGCAGTAGGTGACTATGCATCTCTCCCTCTACACAAACTGTCACTGTTGAGTCCAGCATGTCATTTTTTGTTAAGCCGCTGTCCCATAAACATGGCTGTCACTATTGATTCTCCCGCCAAGTGTGAATTGCGAAGTGTTTTGCGAATTATTGCAGATTCTTATTGTGAAATTTTGCGACGCTTACAGAGAGCGATTCAAGACAAACGATGAAGCTTTCTTACTTCTGGAATTGTTCTGATCCTTGACAATGCCCGTCTTTATAGCGCTCATGTAACTCAACGCTTCTTTCAGAAATTTCAATGGGAAAATTTTTGAAAACCCGCAATAAAGTACCAATCGAGTGCCAAGTAACTTTCATCTGTTCCCTGAACTGAAGCAGGGACTTGGGGACCCCTGCTTGGGGTCTGGAAAGGCACCGAGCTTCCAAAGTGGCGTGGAACCCCAAAGACACCGTCGCAACTCACTTCCAATCATTGGCGGAAAAAATTTACGAGGAAGGTATTATAAAGCTGGTTCACAGATACAACAAGTGCTTCAATTGTCAAGATGGTTATGTAAAGAATTGTAGAGCATTGTACCTTATTTTTGGCAATAAAATATTTTTTGTATTTGAATCCGTTTATTTTTTATAGCCTATCGGAGGTTGAAAAAAAAAAACCCTCGTAATTTCTCTCTCATGTCCTTGTCCTTTCCCTGGGTGAACGCGTTGTTGTGCTATGAATAGTTACCCAACCTATAAACGAGCCTTTACAGCATGTGTGTACTAGGGTTGTGACATCGATGTCAATGTTTTGGAAATATCGATGTTTTTGCTAAAACATCGATGTTTGATGGTCGATGTTTTCCCAACATCGATGTTTTGGGTTCGATATTTTTTTCGATGTCGATCTTTTATAATCCAGCAAAAAAAACTTGGTAAAAATATGCGATATGCAGACGTATTAAGAAGTTTTCATCCTTAATCAGAAGTTTCAGTATTAATCTCATTGGAAAGCATTTTCTATGATTATTATTGATGCTTTGCTCTCAATGTTGTCAAAACATTTCCTAATTTGCTTTCGCCATGTTTTATATTAAATTTTATTTATTACATTATTATTCTTTATGTGAATGTTTTATATTTCAGCAAAAAAAAAAAAAAAATCATAAAAATATGCGGCCAAAAGTTATATCGTTAATCAGCCGTTCCACTATCAATCTCGTTAAAAGACTTTTTTGATAGTTATCAATGATGTTTTAAGGTCGATGTCTTTTAATGATCACTGTTTCGCGTTCGATGTTTTTTTTTTCTTTCGATGTCTGTTTTACACTTCAGCAAAAAGTAATAAAAATATGTAACAAAAAAGATTCATCTTTAACAGTTGCAATATCTATCGTATTGAAATTGTTTTTTTTTTTTTTTAATTACTACGGATAATTTACGGTCAACGATTTTTAAACATCGTTGTTTTTGTTCTGCTTTAGAAATTTTTTTCGACAACGGCGTTTTACATTTCAACAAAAAAAGTTTCATAAAAATATGCGATAAATAAAAGTTATACAGTTCATCAACAGTTGCAGCAGGGGTCAATCCAGGATATTTGACCAATGTCCTGTTTTTGGAATTTTGTGAAAAATAGTTTGAAATTTTGTGAAAACTAATTCGTAATTTTGGGAAAAATAGTTAAGGCAAGAAATCTTCCCGATCGTTGTTTGAACTCGGATTCCTGTGAAGAGTCTGTTATTGAGTGTGGGATTTTTGTGAAAGGACCATTTTTGAGGGACTGAATTTTGTGATGGATCCCTTTTTGAGTTTCTGAATTTCGTGAAGGGTCTCTTTTTGAGTGACTGAATTTTGTGAAGGGCCCTTTAACGGACCCAATTTTTCTCTAGATTGACCCTTGTGCTGTATCTATCTCACTAAAATAGTTTTCTATAATTGACATCGATATCATACGGTTGATTTTATTCAGGAGACAAAAGATAAATCTCATTGAGTGATATAAAGAGACGCAATGTATTGGGGAGTTACTGTATTACTTCCCATTTAATTGTGCAAGTATTTTTTATAAAAAAAGATAGATGTTTTGAAACATTGATGTTTCAAAACATCGATGTTTTTTGGTCGATGTATCAATACCATCGATGTCTTAATTTCGAAACATCTATGTATTGAAACATCTATGTTTTGCATTCGATGTCGCACCCCTAGTGTTTACTATGGAAGCCGGACTTCACACCAAATGACGGTTTAGTTGGAAATGGAAGCAAGGCAGTCCAAATTGCCAGCCTAGCTAGCACAAGACAGCAATAACTAACTTATTCTCCCATTTTGATCGGTATATTGTATTTGTTACTACAAAACGAAAAAAAACAAATATAAAGAAATAACAATTATTAAATGAATTTAAAATGAACTAAGAGCCTAGTTCAACATTATCCCGCTATTTAGGGCAATTTTGAGCCAAGTGAGAAATGGGTTGCAAAATGAAGTACTTGAAGAAAAGTAGTGCAACTTTAATCTTTAAACCAGAAACATGAAATTTGTAGCTGTTTAAAAACTTTCCTTCTGTGCTTTACAATATCATAAAATTTTTATCATTTATAACGTTGCCAAAAATATTAAAATTTAGGAAGAAAAATTTCCACAACTTTAAAATTGGTTCCTAACTGTGACTTTGGAGCTATTGAAAGATGCAATGAGTTGTCTGAATGTTGCCAACTTCAGTTTTCCTTTTTTTCTTTTTTTTTTTTTTTTGTAAAACAAAGAACAGAAAACTCATAGCCTTGCCAGGAGAAAGTAGCATTGGAGCTTCCATTTTTTCTTAAGTCAAATATACTAAAACATTGAAGAGGTGCAAAATTAGCAGACATGAACCAAAATTACCCCAAGTAATTACTGAATAACCTTTCTTAAAACTCTGGAAAGAAAGTATTTCTTAGAATACAAAGATCTTTTAAAGCCAAAAGGCTCATAGCCGACGATATATTAGAGAAAAAGTTTGAAAATGTATGTTTATTTGATTACTATTCAAAAGCAAAGTGACGTTTCCGATTCTTTTTGAAGTTAATTTCGCACGTAACTCTTCTCCAGGAAATGAACACTTTTTGCCTTTTTGCTTAAAACAGAAAAATAATCAAGTTCCTAAGCTTTATTAACTATCATCCGCAATGAAAATGAACGGAAAACAATTTTGTGTACTGTAACAGCCCTTTAAAATAAATACCTGCTGTTACGGAATTAAATATTCCGAGGACACCTTTCCAGCCACATTCTCAGTTTAATGACAAAACTAAAAGTTTTACAAATATCTGCCCATTCGCAAAATCACGAGTATATTCAGTGCTCACCCCACCATTTTCTTTATCGAACGTTGTCTAATTACGTGCAAGCGAGGAGGCTGGTTATTTTTCCTGCATTGACACTGCACTATCAGAAAAACAGTTTGTACAGAATTTATTTATTTGCATTTAAGGCTGCGGCTGTACTTACAATGGTCGTACAGACAAAATTGGACACTAAATTAACAACAAAGAGGCAACCCTTAGTGTAAGCAGGAAAGAGAAAGCCCTCTGAAATATGTCTTGCCCGAGATACTGTCTGATTTTCTGATGTAAAATCTTCCGCGCATTTACGCATGCGTCAGGTCTTCTCTGATCTTACCAAAATAAGGATGATAGGTAAGATAACAATAAAGGGAAGAATAATAAGAAGCATTTTGAGCCGTGTCAAACAACATAGATCGATGCTGATTTCAAAAATGTAGTTCAGTTGAATATGTCAAAAGGATAGCAAAAATTGCAAGTTTTAAATTAAAAACTTCGGAAAGTTCCAACTCACAACCCATCACCCCTATTGTAAGTGGAATGGTTCACGAGTGCTAGGGGCGGCCTTTACGGACAGACAGTACGTAACGTTGTCTAGAATTTTCAAGAGCGTTAGTTATTTCTTTGTTTCAGTTTCCATCATCGGACTGCAATATGTTTACATTGCAATCAATGTAATCAATTCCTAGATTATGCTGGTAAGCGATTAAAAAGTCAAAAATAATAGCTAGAATAGATTCGGCTACAAAACCATTAATAAACTTAGCTCTCACTACCATATTTCAACACATATCTAAAACTGACTCCCTCTCCCCCCCCCTCCTCCCACACAAACACATTGGAATATTTTCTTTCCTTACTAATAAACCATATACGATAGCGTAATAATGTAAAAGATTTCAGAAAGTAACAATCAAAGTTGCATTGAAAAACATGTTTCTACACACTGCCCTCTTAAATTGTTTTTCTTCATGATTGCGTGATTGAAATATAAGGTCCTAAAGTCTCCCGTTTTTTCTACGATGACTTTTCCTGGTTTTTTTTTTTTTTTTTGACCCCAGTTGCCGGTAGTTCCTTTTTCAGATTGGCAGTCTGCCGACGTCATGCGTCTCGTTGCTCCATTTTCTCGGATATTGCTCCTTCACCATGCAGGACATGGTGGCGCAGGGAGACGGAGTATGTAATAATGATCCCGCTGCACCACCATGCAGGACATAATGCTAGCGCAGAAGTACATACACAAACGATCGCCTGCATACACACACACACACATGGGAAACGCACACGCACCTACACATACACCTACCGCTATTCATCATTGCGAACAACATAATTTGAATTCGAGATGTCAAAATTCTTCTTTTTTTCTTTTTTTTTTTTAATGTCGATAAATTTAGCAAGGTTCTGTAAATAACGACAGTCATCTTTCACATATGCTTTGTAGATAGATGTCCTGCACATGTAGAAGGTAAAATAACGTAACTAATGTCTCGCCAAGTCTTTAAATTTGCTATTTTTTAAAAATTTCGTCTGATTTTAAGACAATAAATCTCGACAGCGGAATAACGAGGGCAATTAATTTTTACGTCAAAGATATGCCTCGAGATGCTCTTTCGATTGCTACCTATTTCAACTTTTTTCATTACTACATTTCGTGTAGTTCTCTGGTTCGTATTCTTAATTTATTATTATTTCGGGCATTGGATATCTCAACTTTTAACGAAACCAGATACAGTTGAATCTGTCTATATCGAATTTCACGAGACAGAAGAAAAATTCAAGATAAAGAGATTTCGAGATACTGAGGTTTTTAATAAAGCTATGAAAATAACTAATTGAAACAAAAAAGACGAATAGTTTATAAATTCTTCTGTAATTATATTGTCGAACATTGATTATATGATCTATTGTGATTACACGTTTTTCTAATTATATCGATCATAAATTCATACAGATCTTAGGACGAAAATAATCTTTAAATGCTTGTCGTTTCGTTTAAAAATGTCAAATTTTAATTTTATCTTCAATCAAAATGATTTAAAAATAGGAACTTCGTATATCCACAGAATCCAACAAATGACGAAGGACCAAATGATTGCTGATGTTAAAGGGAATGCTTTTTGCCTCCAAGTTTTATTGTTGATAAAGATCGCCTTGGATTGAATTTGAAAATGATTGTAGCAGGAATTTAAGATATAGAGGCTTTCGAGAAAACTAATTCCAGATGAACATGGAAAACAACGTAAATTTATGTCGCAAAGGTAGGGAAATTGAAAAGCTTCGACATAGGCAGGATTTCGAGATAAACAGTTCGACTACAAACTATTGCTGCCCAAAATTCCTCCAATTCTAATATACAA
The DNA here is from genome assembly GCA_038373865.1 of Uloborus plumipes. Lineage (NCBI taxonomy): Eukaryota > Metazoa > Arthropoda > Arachnida > Araneae > Uloboridae > Uloborus > Uloborus plumipes. The sequence continues at coordinate 25,954 of JAXGGA010008405.1, forward strand.
CATATGATTCAGCCCTAGGGACACTTGTGCTACGTCACGATACCATGCGTTAATCAAAACACAGAATTTCCCTCCATTTTGGCCCTCACAAAGTTCTCTTGTCTTAGCGTTTTATTATACCTAGGGGAAATCACCGTAGCACATTGACAATTAGTTTTCTCTATTAGGCCACTGACAGCTGCTGATAAGAAACAGTTTGCGATTTTTTTAGATTTGCTTATTATTATGTATGGGCGAATGTCAAGCAGGCTCAGAAATTCTGAATGTGATAGAAGTTAAAGTTCATGTTTGGAAGGAAACTAAATGACATCAAAATAATTTTCGAAATACAAATCGCGTGATTCATTTCATACACGAGCTCGTTTACGGTTACAACAGGCCATTTTTTAATACGCTTTTATTAGTTTTACATGTGGGTTTGTTTGTTTATTTATGTCAATACAATAAAATTAACACTTTATTAATTACGATAACTAGACATGAAATTTTTTTAAGGGGGGGGGGAGTCGGAGATAAGCACTCTAATTTAGGAGTGCTTTTAATTAAAAAATTTCACTCATTAGCAGCCATTTTATTCAAGCCTTTTTCTTTGAAAAATTAGAGGTTATCTAAAAGCACTAAGCTAGGGCGAAAAGTATTGATTCGTGAAAAATGTTACAACATTGCCTATGCGTGTATATTTATTCAAAATAAGAACATTAATTTATTAAAAGCTTCATATCAACTGTGAGGATTAGTATTACTCTTAATAAAATTACTCATCGTAGTTTTTTGGTAAAGGAAAACTTGGAAAAAGTAATATTTTAAAAATATTTTTTCCGCCGATTAATCGGCAAGACATTACCGATTATTAATAACCGGTAAAGTGGCCGATTATGGCCGATTAATTGGTGCATCTATAATTTTAGTTTTGTAGAGAAGGAAAAGAATGACTTCCTGAATAACTAAAACTGCTTGTTAAATCTTAATAAAAATTTATTTTCTATACTTTAGAAACATTTTTAGGTACATTGCCCTGTTGAAAAAGACATACTAGAACAGGAAGAAAAAACGAAAAAAAAAAAAAAAAATACTAGAAAGAAAAGGAAAGGTAAGAAAATTCTTTAATACGCTTTCATGATATTCATACATTTTATTTGGAATGGAAAAAAGTACTTTTTTAACTTCAGTCGTTAAAAATTTCTGAAAAAGAAAGATGATTAGTTTTAGCAGTTATTGTTCTTGCTTTCAATAGCTGTAGTGTCGATATTTTTGTAAAAACTTACTCACTTTCTCAAGTTTTATTAAATGGAAAGTAAACATTTCAAAAATGAATTTATCTAGTGTCGCCATCTGTTGTAGAAAGAGGACAAATCAACAAAATAAATGAACTGTTTCGTTTTGAACACTTTTACGTTTATATTAAGCAGTTCAAAAAAAAGAAAAAAAAGAAAAAAAAGAAAAAAAACTTAACTCTAGTACCAACCAGAAAATTTAACACCAATATTCGGATTCCGAACTTTAAGAATGGTTTTCTTCAACAAATTTGAGTAAAATCTCTTGAAAAACATGTATAGATGATTTTTTTTGAATTAGCTATTTTAAAGTTACTTTTTGGAACGATTCAAAAATATTTAACATTTACGAAAGCACGATGTTTTTTTTTTTTTTTTCAAATAGAGCAAAGAAAACGCTTATGATTTTTTACATTGATCACTTTCAATTTTGAGAAGTGACCCAAGTAATAAACAGCTAATTTTTTTAAGATCACCTTTTTAGGAATGACTCATTTTGACAAAAATCTTATACTCTTATAAAATTTCTTATTTTAATCGAACTACAAAAACAATCTTCTTCTATACTATTAAAGTCTGCTCGCGTCTGTCTCTTCGTCTACCGCTGAGAGTAGAAACTCGATCGAGGTACCATTCGATTCCACAGTTTCTTTTCTGAACAAAACGGCCATATCGCAGTTGTACGATTTTAATTAACGGAGTTATCATTTTAATATAGGTTTATTTCCCTCATTGTCATTCCTTCTGAAGTAGAAAGTAAAAGTCGCTATTGCGCAACTCTCTTGCGCGTAGAGTTGAAACTGAGACAGAATCTCTTTATCTTTATTCCTATAAATAATGCAAATGACTTTTTGATGCAGGGAAAAGGAAAAGCGTGAAGTGAGCCTCCGAGGCGGCTAGTTCGTTGAATAGTAGCGACCCGCCTTGGTGGCGAGTAGTTTGTTGAAACTTTCTTCACTACTTCAAAGGCGCGAAGCGCCCGTGCAACGCCGGGCCAAAACAGCAATCAAAAACTTATGAAAATGTGTATATGTTTCAATGTTGTATTACTGTGTCAATTTTAAAACTTGAGATGCATGAATTTGTTTGATTGCCTTACGGATAATTTTGCCAGAATCGAATGCAACATTATACCTCTTGCAGATAGTCAAGTTTGTAAAATTATATCATAAGTCCAGCAAAAGCTATAATAGTTCAACAGACATTTTGAAAACAAGAAATTTTTTTAAAGTCACAAGAGAGCAGCAAATTATGCCTCAAAGTTTATTGCTTTTAGATCTAAACGATTTGTTACATAGCTCGTCTTCAATTTAAAAGCATCAATTAATGAGATAATTAGAAAAGACTAAATTAAAAGATAGAACCGACATTGTTTTTCCTCAAGTAGCATTTATTACTGAACCCTGAAGGTTATATATACTGAAACTTTCGGTAAGTGACACAAAATATAGAGAGAAAAATTATATAGATTGCTTTTTAGATTTCTGGGCGATACAGAGCTTTTTCAACCTAAACTTTAGTTTAGCAGGCCAAACATGTTAAAATAGCAGGAAAATGCATAGTGACTTATGATGATGCCGATTAGTAGCCAACTTAAATACTGGAGAACAAAGAAGAGTGAGTGCAAAGGATAAGAGAAGAGTGAGTGCATATGATAAGAGAAGAGTGAGTGCATATGATAAGAGAAGAGTGAGTGCATATGATAAGAGAAGAGTGAGTGCATATTCTAACAAAATGGAGATTTTAAATGAAAATCATCGCAATGCGAGCAAATTATGGTCAGTTTAAAAGTCAAGGCATATTACATTTTTTTATATTTAAATTGTATGCAACAATGCAACATCTATTTGCATAGCTTTTCCAAAGCCACGTCAACATTTCTAAATGCAGGAAAAGGTACTTAGATTCATACATTTTGAATTGCTTTTGTGTAAATGATTTGAACAATATTTTGAACCAAAATCTGTGCTTCATTTTCATGGGCATTACTGAAATGATTTATTTAGAGCTAAAGTGGATAACGTTTATTTCGGTACAATCCAATTTTAGCCCTGAACGCCTCATTTATGAACGTAACATTTTGTTGTCAAAATCTACAACGTGCAAAGCTTAAGTGGATCAAGTGGAAATGTAGTTAAATTACTTTAGCTCCGAATGCCTCAAATATCAGTTTCATCTTTCTTTTGGAAACTTTTACTTAAATGATGTTCACACGAAATAGCGAAAAAAAATCATCATATCACGTACATAGAATAAAGATAAACATGAAATCATCTTTTAATTGCATTTCATGAAAAAACTCAGCAGTATTCAACGTCAAATTCTAATGATACGAAAAATCAATATTATGAGTTCCTTCGCTTCTAACTATCAGTTGGAATTAATCCATTGGTGCATGCGCTTAAACATGGAGAAATCGAAAAAGAAAACTTACATAACGGAAATTTTCCGGTTTATTTTCCTGTTAGGTTGCCTCACTGGATTTTTATATCAGACTTTAGAGTTTCTTTTTTTGTACTTGAAGTATCCAACAATTGTAGATATTCAAAAAGTGTACCGGTCCGAACTGGAATTGCCAGCTTTTACTTTTTGCAATCCTATTGGGTAAGTTAGAATTAAAACTTTTTTTTTTTTTAAGTTTTAAGATGTATAGTGTTGAAAAGCTGTTCATAAAATGAAATTATTTTCTATCGAGTTATTGGCCAGATAAATAAACAATACCTAATGATTTCAGCGTAAATTTCAATATTTCAGAACTGTTACAGAATAAAACTCCAAAAATAAATTCTCATTCCATAAAAGTTGAACAAGCAGTGCCAATTGTGCGTAAAAATGCTATGATAAATATATGGTGCTATTCTTTTAAATTCGTGATACCATTCCTTGAAATTTTTGGGCATGGCTCTTAAAGATAATTTAAATACTACCCTTCTAATGAAAATAGCATAATATCTTTCTTGTAGTAACTTTTGTTATCATTATCATAACACATTTATGATACTATTTTTAAATTAGTTTTATGTATTTTCTTATTTTTGTGATAGCAAATGCTATCTTTCTTACGAAGGGACGGTATGGATGTATTTCCAGGAAAAAAAAACTTTTTTTTTTTTTTTTGAAGCACGGTTATTTCATTATTGGAAGGCGTTGAGTTTGATGGTGGGGTCTAATTTTCCCCAACGGGATTGTTTGTTTATCAAGATGGAATCCGAGAGGGGGGCGGTGTCTTCTCGGTGAAAAAAAATTAGTTCAAAGCTTTTTTGAACAAATTTTTCAATTACTGCTTGTTTTAGAGGTATATTTTAATGTCAATTTTTACCAGAAAAAAAAGTTAAATTATTATGCGATCATAACATTCCCAACATGTAGATAAATCACCGTGTTTGGGGTGGATCATAATACTAAAGCTAATATCCTTGTGTATGCCAAACTAATTTTACTTCTGTGCTGTAGTGCACAAAAAAATTAATTTTCTGTAAAAGCCCGAAAAATGTAATGGAATTTCAGCTACACGCTAGAAAACCCCTTAAACTGGCTTTTGTTCATCTTCAAAATGAATAAAAATAACTGAAGAGTTGACTGCTTCTATTGTAGCTGTAAAATCTCTTATCAAACTTTTTTTTTTTTTTGAACGATTGTAAACCATACAAAGGGATGTCTCTAAACTCATATTTTTTAAAAACTCTAATATAGTACCCGTTTGGTTCTCACCAGTGTGCTTGAAATTTTTTTTAATGGAAAAAAGCAATCTAAATGTTTCTCCTTTATCATTCGCTTAACGAACAGCAAAGGTTAATTGGTCATCATGAGTAACAACGACTGGAGATCAGTTTACAAATCTGAGGAAAATATAACCTAACTGGGCATTCTTTATTATTTCTGAGGTAATTTTAACAATTATTAGTGATTACAATTCATATATACCAGTGTACCGAATAATGGTATTTCGTGCTATTTTGCAGTGTCTTAAACAGTTCGTCATTTAGAGGGTTAGGAGGGATCCCTCCCTGCTCCCCAGGCTTTAAAAAACCAATGTATTTACGTATGTGTGAGAGTGGTTTTTGTTATTTTTCGGCATAGTGTTCACTGAGAGAGCTTGATCGAAACAACGGTACTTGTTAAGGTAAAATACATATATTTTCGGTATTAGATCCAAATAATATTTCTTAAAAATATTTAACGAGCTTTTTAATAGGATTTACTATTTACTGTTATTAAAAAATGCTTTTTCCCCCATAAATAAGACAATATGAAAATCAATCATTTGATGCAAAATTTGTTTTCAGAAACATGAATTTTATAAGAGTACAATAAATAGAAGAGTATAGGAAGAATACAAAAAGATCTTTCCATCTCTTAACAAGGGGCTTAGTATAGCGTTTTGTGGATTTAAAGGTGGAGCAGGAGCAATGATGCTTCTGCAATTTCGACAAGGCACTGAAACACTGAAAGAGAGAGAGAAGATTCTCCAGCTCCCAGGGCAACAACAAAAGACCGATATCACACAGCAAAAAATGAACTGTTGTTTTTACAGTATAATACTGGCAGCCGAGGTTCCTACACTGGCGGAAAAAAAATTCCAACACCAAGAAAGACTTGCGCTAGATAAACGAAATTTGGTAGGCGTGTTTATACAACTGAGAGATGACATCGATTGAAATTTGGCGTTCCGCGCATAAGTGTGGCGCAGCTGGCGTCACTCAGAATATGCAAATAAGGCTTGTTTTAAAAGCGTGTTGTGAAGCTCGTGAGTATTATTTTTCCGTGAAATTTGACGAATTGCGTTGATGTTAGCCAGGAATGCCTTTAAGCAGACGAAAAAGCCATTATCAACAGCTCACCGAGTTTAAACGAGGTCGTACAATTTGGGTACGAGAAGGTAGATTTTCATTTCACGATATTGCAGAAAGACTTGGGAGGAATGTTTCCACCATGCGTGATTATTGGAAGCTATGGTCAAGGAATGGTACTACCTCAAGAAGATCGAGTTCCGAACTGCCACGTGGCACGACTGAGATGGAAGACCGCCGAATCTTGCGTACGGTTGAGGCGCATCGTACTGCATCTACGGCTGACATTCGAGCTGCAGTTGGTACCGTCGTGACCCAAGGAATGGTAGGAAACTGTTTATTTCAAGGATAGCTCTGAGCCAGGCAGCCTGTAGCCGGTATTCCATTGACTGCAAGCCATTGCCGTTTCCGACGGCAGTGGTGCCAAGACAGAGCTCACTGGAGGTCGGAGTGGAGATCTGTTGTAATTTTTGATGAAAACATATTCTGCCTTAGTGCCAGTGATGGCTGTATATTGGTCAGAAGGAGGCAAGGGGACTACCTGTATCCAAGCGGTCTACGGCCTAAACACACATCACTTCATTCACGGACCTTCTTGTGGTTATCCCAAATTCACTGACTGAAAATTTGTCGGCAGTCTGGTAATTCAACCAGTAGTACAGCCCTTCATGAGTAGCATTCAAGGGAGAGTTTTCCAACAGGATGACGCTGGCCCTCACATCGCTGCTGTAACGCAATGTGCTCTACACAGTGCTGACATGTTACCATGACCTGAAAAAAAAAAAAACCAGTTCTGTCTCCAATTGATAACGTATGGGATATCTTTGTGCGGCAACTCCGGCATCATCCACATCCAGCAATGACCATCCTAGAATTGACACAACAAGTGCAACAAGCATGGCACTCCATACCACAAAGTGACATTCGACACCTGTATGACATCATGCATGCACGCTTGCAGGCTTGCCTTCAAAATTCTAGAGGTTACATCCTCTATTAAATTAACATAATTTCACATTTGCACAGCATTTTCTTGAGCTTAAATTAACCAGTGATCTTATACATTTAATCAATTAAACATGTTAACTAGACAATTGCATTACCCAAATTTCATTAAGCTACAGTAATTTTTTCTTGGTGTTGGGATTTTTTTTTCCGCCAGTGTATTTAAAACTGTAACATGCACAGCAATAAACTGTAAAACTAGTAATTTTACAGTTTCTTACCGTAAAGTTAGCAATTTTACAGTTTATTGCCATAAAATGTAGCTGTATTTTACTGTAAAAACAACAGTATACTACTACTACTGGCAGCAGAGGTTCCAGTTTAAAATTGTAAAATGCACGGTAATAAACTGTAAAGTTAGCAATATTACAGTTTAGTACTGTAAAATTGGCAGTTTTTACAATTTATTACCAACTGTATTATACTGTGAAAATTACTTTCATTTTTTAGTGTGCACAGGACATTTGAATTCACGCGCGCGAGAGTCTTTCATACTCTTGATGATTGAAGAGTCCTCTACATCATTGTTTGACAATGCTGTGGTGATGGATTGCCCTACACTGTAAAAAATGAATGTTGTTTTTACAGTATAATACAGCTAATTTTATAGTAATAAACTGTAAAAATTGCTAACTTTACAGTAATAAACTGTAAAATTGCTACTTTTACAGTACAAAACTGTAAAATTGCTAATTTTACAGTAATAAAGTGTAAAATTGCTAATTTTACAGTTTATTACCGTGCATTTTACAGTTTTAAACTGGAACCTCTGCTGCCAGTATTATACTGTTGTTTTTACAGTATAATACAGCTAAATTTTACGGCAATAAACTGTAAAATTGCTAACTTTACAGTGAGAAACTGTAAAACTGCTAGTTTTACAGTTCATTACTGTGCATTTTACAGTTTTAAATTGGAACCTCGGCTCAGGGCCGTTATTTCAGATTTTTCCAGGGGGGGGGCAAAGTGTAAAAACACAATACAATTTCCTCGGAAAACAACAAAAACCATCACACACTTACATGTAAATACATTGATTTCTCAAAGTCAGGGGGGTGGGCAATTTAACCACCCTGCCCCTCCCCTAAATGACGGACCTGCCTCGGCTGCCAGTATTATACTGTAAATACAACAGTTCATTTTTGGCAGTGTAGAATAACTGCATGCATTGTACGCAGCAATCTTGCCTCAAGCAGCTTTCCTCAATACTGAATTCTATGTATGGCAGTCTAAATTGGAAAAAGTATGTGAAAAGACTAAACTGTTCAATTGCAAATAACTTGAATTGCAACTAGGTCCATTTTCTAATATTTAAGAAGTTCTTCAAATGGTAACAACATTTAGGGGCAACGCTGACGCTTTGATATCAATGCTAGTGAGAACTTTTACCACCTTAAAAAGCTGAAATATATTTGGGGAATTCAATAAGAAGTAATCAACTAAATGACCTCACTTTAATGAGCCTTCTTAGGGACATATACATTTGAATACAGAGGAAGTTATTTCCATAGGGTCATTCCATGTCAAGTAATCCAACGTTTTTTACCTTACATTTTTGTATTTCTTTCAAATTTGGCTCATCAATTATACACCTTGAGGTAATCAAAAATCTCAATTTTTGGATTTTTATCTCTATTATTTTTTCATTTATGAGACTTTGAACTTTGGAAAAACCCTCGTTTTTCCATGGATAAGGGAACGTAAAAGTGACCATAACTCAGCACCAAATATAGATAGAACGATTTGGTAAATGGCATTTTAAAGTACGTTAGTTGTCGCTTAATCTGATATGCAACATGACTAATTTGACAAAAATTTTCTTTTTCAAAAAAAGAAATTTAAATTTCAAATTTAAATTTCTCGAAAAACATATAATGAATTTTTTTGAAAAAATTCTCAAAAATTCTTGTGTGTTTTATCTATGTTTGTACAAATTTTTAGATTGGGATCTCAATGGGATCATATTTTTTTGAATTTTTGAATAAAACTGTATAGGAAAAAAATGATATTTTTTAGATTCTATTTATTTAAATACTAAGTTCTCTTGCTTCTGATGGTCTAAAAAGTAGTAAACAAACATGAATATGTTTAAAGTGAGCTAGCATGAGCTTATAGATTTGTCAGGTTCACCCCCTCCCCCCTTCCTCCCCCGCACAACCACTCTTTTTTAATTCAAAACTGTTCAAAATGTTTAAAAAAAAAAAACTCTTTGATACAAAATGAATAGTAAACTTATTTAAAGTTGGTAAATGAGTTTCCTTATAACTAGACGAAGTATCCCCCTCCTCCACCCAAATATACCATTAACGCTGTACTATTATGACGTCTAACCTGGGGATTGAATTGACTATTATTTTTACTCTAGGTAAGTGAGCTAGCATTAACTTGTAGATTGGTCAGCTCCCCCTCCCTTCCTTCCTGACCCAACCATTTTTTCCCCCAAACTGTTTAAAATGCTAAAAAAAAGCTTCTTTGAGACAAAATGAACAGTAAACTTATTTAAAGTTGGTAAATGGGCTTCCTTATAACAAGGCAAAGTACAACCCTTCCCCCACCCAAATATACCATTAACGCTATACTAATATGACGTCTCACCTGGGGATTGATTTGAGGATTATTTTCCCCCTAGGTATATATTGTTTTTCAGACGAAGTGTTTCGTTTTCAATCCGAACTTCACAAAGTGTACTTCCATTCAATATCTGAATTTAAACTCATGGTTCATTTCATCCGCTCCCCCAGCACCAATCTTTAATTTTGAAGGGAGGAAATAAATGCGTCGCCCCAAGATCATAGCAAACAGCAAAATAGCACTGTTTCCCCTTGTTCTCATAATGTTTTCCCATTATTTTCACACAAAACTGAAAAGAAATCAAAGTGTCACGTTATATGTCAGTTCCCATCACTGCCTTTCCTTTCTCTTATTGGACAAAGCTCATGAGCTAATAGGAAAGAGTAACAAACTGAAACGCTACCAGACATCAGTAGAGACTAAGGCTTTGAAATGGGGTTAGGCGGGATGATAAAAAAAAAAGTTTGGAGTGGGAAGGTAGGGTAAGGGGGGGGAGCAATCTGTAAAGAAGTTAAACAACATGTGAGGTTGTGCTCAAAAAAGCAGTGTTTGTTTAATATATGTATATAGATATATCTTGCTGCATTACTTTCCTTTACAACAAAATGAAAAAGAACACAAACAATTAAAAAAATTAAATAACAGCTGCACACTAGATAATGTGGAAAGATAGTTATGGGGACACAGACATATGATCTGATATTTTGATTTATTTTCAGTTTTGTGCGAAAAGAATAGAAAAAACGATGAGAACAAGGAGAAACAGTGCTATTTTGCTGTTTGCTATGATCTTGGGGCGACCCATTTATTTCCTCCCTTCAAAATTGAAGATTGGTGCTGGAGTAGAAGATGAAATGAATCATAAAGTTAAATTTCAGATATTGAATGGAAGTACACTTTGAAGTTCGGATCGAAAAAGAAACACTTCGTCTGAAAAACAATATATATACCTAGGGTGAAAATAATCCTCAATTCAATCCCCAGGTTAGACGTCATATTAGTATAGTGTGAATGGTATATTTGGGTGGGGAGGGGGATACTTCGTCTAGTTATAAGAAAACCCATTTCCCCACTTTAAATAAGTTTACTATTTATTTTTGTATCAAAGAGTTTTTTTTTTTTTTTAAACATTGTGAACAGTTTTGAATTAAAAAAGAGTGGTTGTGCGGGGGAGGAAGGGGTAAGGGGTGAACCTGACAAATCTAAGAGCTCATGCCAGCTCACTTTAAGGAGATGGTGGACTTTGAAAATAGCTAAAATCAACTAAAAAATCGAATTTTTAATTTTGTCATACTATTTTTCTACGCTTAATTCTGAACAATATGCAAAAAACCACATGCATCTACGATGATTATTTCGAAAGTTATGAGGATTTGAAAACAATGACAGGAGGTTTAAATGCCCTCTAAAATGTCAACAAACAAGCGTGCGCTACGTTTCTTACGCTTTTCGGAGTTTTTAGGTAGTTCTTTTGTTTTACTTCACAATATGGTTCTTTTGAGAAAGAAAAGTATACTCCAGGATATTTTTACTCCATAATATTAGCCAGTTCTTTTATTATTAACTTCTACTTCTACTATAACTTGTTTACATTTTATGCTAAGCTCTTATGTTGTTGAATTTTATACGATTTTGTTTTCTTTCAATAAATACAGCTGTTTTTGATTTAAAAATCAGAAAATACTTTGAATATTAAGTATTTGTTTCTGTTTCTCTGTTGTTTGTGCAAAATACTTCAGTTTGCAATGAATTCTATAAGCAGCCGTTGGCATAAATTGACTGGTAGAAAAAATAAAAGAAAACTTCTTGCTATTAGTGCCGCTAAGAAACGATGGCAAAAAAAAGAAGAAGTTGAACCAGAAATGAATCCAAGCTCTTCAACTAGTGCAAATGATGTAAGTGGTTCACATTTAGTTGCTCAAAACATTCTTCAGAGCCCAAGTGCGAGCATGAGAAAAATATTGAAACCTGAGATGTCTCCAAAGTTAGAAACTGCTGATGCTGCTCAAAATTATGTGATGATGTACAAAGACATGTGGACTCCTTTGTTTGTCAATTTAACATGTGATGACTGCAATGAATGCAGCTTGAATGTAAGCACCAAAAGCTCGTTTGGGTACAGCTCCAAGGTGGAGCTCATTTGCACCAACTGCGGAAGGCAATATGGCTCAACGTTTTCAAGCCCTCGTGTTGAAACTAAGAGAGCGTTCGACATAAATAGGAAACTTGTTGAAGCTTTTCTTAAAATAGGAAAAGGCCATGCAGCGCTTGAAATATTCTCAATGGTCCTGGGCATTCCCACAATGGACAAGAAAACCTTCAGTAATTGCTTGAAGGACTTGTACGAAAAGAAAAAAGTTATTTGCGATGACGTCCTTCAAATTTCTTGGGACATTGTTCGCGAAAAACACAAGGAGTTAGATCCTTCAATTGATCAAAGTACTATCATCGATGTCACTGTTTCGTATGATGGGACGTGGCAAAAGCGCGGGTACACGTCACTCTATGGCATTGGGCTTGTCATTGAAGTTTTGACAGGTCTAGTGATCGACTTTGAAATCCTTTCGAAGTACTGCCCTGATTGCAACGCATCAGAAAGGGATTTGGGAAAAAACACGATCGATTTCCAGATATGGTATGATGGACATAAAAACAAATGCTGCCAAAATTTCAATGGTTCCTCCTGTGCCATGGAAGTGGAGGCAGCAAGCATCCTATGGAAGCGGTCAATTTCAAAATGCAACATGCGATATACAACCATGTTGTCAGATGGCGACTCAAAAACATTCCCATCATTATCGGAACAAAAAATTTATGGCAAAAAAATATCGATTGAAAAGCAGGAATGTGTAAATCACGTTGCAAAACGATTGGGAACAGCCCTCAGAAAAAAGGTTAAAGAATGTAGCTTGAAGGGCATTACTCTGGGTGGAAAAAAAGAGGGAAGCCTGAAAGATGATACGATAAGAAAGCTTACCAATTTTTATGGGAAGGCTATAAGAGATAATGCTCCAGATGTTGAACGTATGAAAACAGCCGTTTATGCATCGCTCTTACATTGCTCTTCAACGGATAAATCCCCAAGACATATGAAATGCCCAACAGGTGAGAAATCTTGGTGTTTTTACCAAAGATCCTTATCGAAGAAGGAAAAGCCCAAGTCTCACAATTCTATGAAGACTAAGATTTCACAAAGTGTTTTGACGGAAATTATGCCAATTTACCAACGGTTGGCTAGCAGTGATTTGCTTTCTCGATGCATATCTGGTATGACGCAGAATGCAAACGAAAGTTTGCATAATGTCATTTGGAACAATTGCCCGAAGGAAACATTTGTTTCTAAAAGACGTTTAGAAATTGCTGTTGTCGTGAGCATTAGTAGTTTTAATTTCGGAAATATTAAAACTTTGGCCATCGAAAATAAAGAAGGTGCTATATGCCCAATTTCAGAACTAATTGCTGAACGACGCGATAAACGTCGTGTAAATAATAGTGTGAAACAGAATGAGTCATCTTATAAAAAGCGACGCATAATGAAAAAAAATAAGAAAACCGTTAATGATGCAAAAATTGTTACAAAAGAAGGGCTCACTTATGGCCCAGGTGAATTTTAACTCATTTTTCATTAGAGTTGCGCAAATATACAAATAATATTCGTGTTAAATAAAAGTTTCCTTTCTCTGAAATTATGCTTCTTGATGTGTTTATTCGTTTCAGTTTTCTTTAATTTTAGATTCGTAGCTTTGGAATATAAAATTATGTTTCTTAATGTACTTGTAATGTTTTCCGTAATTTTTGAACCATAGTATTACAAATATAAAAGTAAAAATGCTATACCGAAGTAAGTTGTAATCTTTCTTAAAAATTCATTTATTCGCTATTGATTTTTTATGTTAAATTGTCATGATGTTATATGTCTTGATAGTGGTAAAGTACTAATTTATAACTGTATTAGTGTAATGCATTTCAATAGAAGAAGCATTTTCTGCTTTATTGACTCAGAGAGACTCTCATTCGTCCTATAGAGTCGATACTTCATGACACATGAAAATATTTAGTATCAATCTCACTCAGAAAATTATGTAGCGAACTTCAGAATACCGTTATCAGACTCCGAAACATACCAAAAATGAGTTATATATTGGTATTTTTATCCACATGAAGGTTATTATTTGACTTTAACCATTTTCGGCATATTTGTGAGTTGAAACTTCTAATAGAATGCAAGTTTGTTACAAAACTGCGTTTTTCTCAGTTTGCGTGATTTATCGTAATGTGGTTATTCCAAATCACGCTCGCGCATGAGCTTTTGGTCTACATCCATGAAATTTGTGTAAAATGTGCAATGTATATGTAGCTATGAGCCCGGGCATTCAATTTTGTCCTGTCAAATATCTTAATACATTTTTTTTGACAAAAAGGAAAAATTATACATTTTTTTCGTATAAAATCCTTGTATGGCATGTATTACTCAAAACAAAAAAAAACTTTTGCCTATATGTAATATTTTAATGCCTACAGCACTTTATGAAGAATCGTAAAAACTGTTTATAGGGGAAAAAATATAATTAGAATAATAACAATGCGCGAGCATCATTTTAAAATATCGTAAAATTTTAAATTTACATTTAAATTTTTTAAAAAAATATTTTTTTTTTTTAAACTTTAAATTTTTTTTTATTGTCAACAAGCAAAAATATGCATTTTGCCAAAATTTTATGTTAATATATAAATAAATAAAAAAATTAAGTTACAACATCCACCATCCCCTTAAACATATTCATGTTTGTGTACTACTTTTTAGACCATCAGAAGCAAGAGAACTTAGTATTTAAATAAATAGAATCTAAAAAATATCATTTTTTTCCTATACAGTTTTATTCAAAAATTCAAAAAAATATGATCCCATTGAGATCCCAATCTAAAAATTTGTACAAACATAGATAAAACACACAAGAATTTTTGAGAATTTTTTCAAAAAAATCCATTATATGTTTTTCGAGAAATTTAAATTTGAAATTTAAATTTCATTTTTTGAAAAAGAAAATTTTTGTCAAATTAGTCATGTTGCATATCAGATTAAGCGGCAACTAACGTACTTTAAAATGCCATTTACCAAATCGTTCTATCTATATTTGGTGCCGAGTTATGGTCACTTTTACGTTCCCTTATCCATGGACCAAAAACGAGGGTTTTTCCAAAGTTCCAAGTCTCATAAATGAAAAAATAATAGAGATAAAAATCCAAAAATTGAGATTTTTGATTACCTCAAGGGGTACAATTGATGAGCCAAATTTGAAAGAAATACAAAAATGTAAGGTAAAATTTTTCTCAGATTTTGGATCACTTGACGTGGAATGACCCCATATTTTCAAAACCCGAAGAGAGGAAGTGCTTTACAGTTAATATAGTATTACTAGCTGACCCGGCAAACGTTGTTTTGCCATATAAATAATTTCCTAGTAATTTCTAGTGTAGACAAAAAATAGCTTACTTATTGTAAGTATGTATGTATGTATGGTAGAATGTGTATATTGTATGTATGTAAGAATGTGGTATATGCGTGAAATAAGCATGGAGCACTGTGAACGATGAGGGAATATAAAAATAACAAAAGGCAAACATTATTTTTAAGTTATTATAATTTATTCTTTAAAATTATATATCATTAATTAAACAATTACGACAGTAACACTATTAAACAATATCAATCTCTTAATGCTATAGCGTGAACAATATTTTTTGTTAGTCCATCTTTAGCTAACACAAACAAACTGGATGGTTTACCCACTCGAGAGCATGCCATCACGTATAATTGTCCGTATGAAAAATATGGTGTTCTCAAATCTAAGCTACAAACAGACATCGTTTGACCTCGGGATTTATTGATAGTCATTGCAAATGCCAATCTAATCGGAAACTGATTACGTTTGAATTGAATTGGCACATCTGTAGGTATAATAGGAATCCGTGGTATGAGTATATTTTCACCTCTGAACTTGCCATTTAAAATCCTGGCTTCGATCACGTTTTTCATTAATTTTTGAGTGACTAATCGCGTACAGTTGCACAGCCGGGGCGGGTTCAAATTACGAAGCAAGATAATTGGAGATCCAACCTTTATTTTTTAAAAATTTGTGTCACTTTAATGGTCGTTCATATCCCCCCCCCCCTCTCGCAGTGAAAAAAAATTTTACACAGCAGATTTTGCCTAATAACTCAACACTCATGGTGTTTGATACATTTTATTTGTTTGTAATGATGTTTTTTGGTCACAATCAATATGAAAATCACAAAAAATAGTTACTTTAATTTTTAACATATATTTATCTTCTTCAGAATTTTTGACTTTTAATTTTACCTTGAATTTGACGTAAATGCAAGGTATAAAATACAGAATTTTATAAAGGTACAAAAATTAACATAATATAATTGATAGTGTATATAATTTTTGAGAAAATAATATAAGTGCCGCAAATCAAAAACCATTTATTGCCACAATCGATTCAAAGCCCCCAAAAATGGCGCAAACGTCCATAAGAAAATTCTACAGCATCGAAGGACCCCATTGCCAATTTTAACAAAGATCCGACCAAAACTGTCATTTTGTACTATAAAAAAATATGGGGTAGATCCCCATGAAGGGATGTAGGGGAGAGTGGTAATGAATGGGCCATGGTGATGAATGGGCCACTAACAAAATATGAAAAAGTATTTGCATGAAATTTTTTTTGATGCCACCAATAGATGTAGCTATTTGTTCTACTAAACTCATCCAATTTTCATTCGTTTGCGCTGAGCCATTTTCAAACTAGAGTGGCATGGTCAAGAATCTGACTGAAAAGTAAGTTTTTCCCTTTTTAGTAAAACATTTCCTAGCTAAAATGTACCAAGTATTTCACTGCATACATATGTATAAGCTAGTCTTTCCATATCTATAAACTAATCTTAAAATGTATTTTGATGTTATCTAAATTCAATGTACTCAAAAAACCTAAATGTATTCCAAAAGTATAGGTGGGGCTGAATGGGCCACTATGTCATGGTAATGAATGGGCCACCTAAATATTGTTTTTTTTTCCTTTTCTTTGGATTTTCGCATTAATATGAAACACAACTGACTGTCATAGATAAAGATTACTGTCGTCAAAATAGGTTTGTAGTAACTTCTAAATATAATTTGCAGATCTATATTATATTCCTATAGTACAATAGACCTCTGGTCGCAGTGCGTGGCTTGAAAAAGCCCCCCTCTCTCCTTCATATTATATTCCTCACAGTACAATTTCATTTTCTTTCTTGGTAACTTAAGTTAGATATTTCTTATTCTCGATGTCTAGTAAATTAAAAAAAAAATTGAATTTTGACAAGTTTGAAAATGAAGTTTTTGAAAGTGATTTTTAATATTATTTTTGAAATATATAAATTTTGTTAAATCATAGTAGGTATTATCTCTCATTTTTTTATATATATATTTGATGTTATTTATTTCTTACAATCTCATTATTTAGTCATTTTTCTGCTACAATTGGTATGCATCAATTTTATTTTAATTGCATCAGTTTTGATGTTTATATAATTTTAAATCAGTATGATTTTGTATCATCATGTCAAGTGCCACATTTATTTTGTCATATTCAGCAAATAAAAGATTAAATCTACATGTTTTCATTGAATTCATTTAGTGGCCCATTCATTACCTGTGATGGCCCATTCAACCCCATAGGTGGGGTTGAATGGGCCAAATTTCAAAATTTTTATTTTCTATTATAATTCATTATAGACAGGTGCTAATCCAACTTTTATGACTTTTTTAGATTGCCAGATAAGTAAAGTAACTAAAACACCAATTTAGAGTTAAAACAAATTGTTAGAAAAAATTACAAAAATTCAAAACCAAAAAGTGGCCCATTCATTACCACTCTCCCCTACCTGCATAAGGACATTACAATCATTAAAATCATTCCAAAAAAAAAAAAAAACCATGCAGCTGTTCGAAAAAATCCTTGCGGGCCTGAATTCGATCTCATTCCATCAGGAATTTCAACCTGACGCGCAAAACCACTTGACCATCGGCTCGCTCATTGAAAAAAGGATTTACGATAACACATATTGTTTTAGTTCAGTAGATCAGATGTTATGTGCGAACAAAAAAAATTTATGGGTGGACTACCCCTAACATTTAGGGGGATGAAAAATAGATGTTGGCCGATTCTCATAGATACTGGATAAGCACAAAAAATTTCATCAAAATCGGTCAAGCCGTTTCGGAGGAGTATGGCAACGAAAACTGTGACACGATAATTTTATATATTAGATTTTATAAGAATTAATGTACCCATTAACGACAGTCGCAATAAATACTGCAGATACAAATTTTATACAATTTTTCATTAATACTAATTTCTTTTTCTTGGTGAAATTTAACATAATAGTAATAACATTTTTTTTCGGCAAAAAATGAATAATGAAAGGTATTTTCTAGAGGAAAAATTTTTAACCCTAAAATCCCTTTCCTTGCATACGGCAATGGTATACACAGTTTTTTTTTTTTTTTTTTTGTTAAATGTAGAACACGTTTGTTGAATTAAGATCGTTTTCGATGTTGGTTTTATTTTTAGTAGCCAATTACTTACTATTTGATTTTAAAAAATTGCGATTCCATTCTTCTCCTGACCAATTTAAATTCTAATACGGGCTTCCAAAAGTAACGATTTCATAATTATTAAAAATGTCTATTCTACTATTTTCAAAAAGATTTGCTCAAAATAAAAGGAAACAAAATTTTCGCATTTAATGTTTTCGGGTTTGTTATTATTCAAATGTTTCGAACATTAATTGCACTTAGCGATTATGATCAATTGCAATGGTAAATTATAAATGTGGACTGTTATCTAAAAAGAATTTCATCGCTATTTAATTCTTGTGTTTTTAATTCATGTGCGCTTAAATTTTTCCTTGGAGAAAAAAATAAAATTAGAAGGTAATTCAGAATGCTAGTGCAAGCGAGTTGATGCTCCTAATTTTGCGTTTTAATAATAAATGAACTTATCTAGGTGGACATTTGCATGATTATATAGATTTGGAGATTACTGCATGAATATTTTATGCTCGGGTGTAAGCACATATGTTTTTAAATGAATGACATAGAGTTATGATTTGTTTCCAATTTCTAACTCTTACATTTTTAGAAGTATATAGCAAATAAACCATGTCCTTTTTTCGTATTAAGTTAATGTAGTTTTTATTTAGGTAGAATATAGATATTTTTTTATAGTTTGAATAAATAAAATTTTTAAAACGGCGTAGCAGAGTTCTATATTATCAGAACAATTTACATTTGTAGAAAAAATTTCTTTTAGTAATGTTCTTATTTACTTGAACATTATTTACTTGAAAATTTATTTGAGGTATTTACTTTATTAGAAGGAAAATGTAATTCGTATTAAGAGACGTTTACTGATTTAAAGAATATATATAATCCGCAAAGCTGCTGGTACTTTTAGATGAACAATTCAAAAGATATCTACATACATTAACTAATTAATTTTAAACGGAAATTTTGAGATTAATTTTGGTAGTTTTCTATCATTTTTCTTAAATGTTTATTCACTAATGCATAATCATTACGATAATTGCGCAGCGATAATTTAGCATTGCGATAATTGCGTATTTTTTGTGGCAGTTCTTTAATAAAAAGTAAAGTTTCTTTTTTTTTTTTTTTTTGTATGTATTTACAGTAAACTCTCACTTACGCGCCGGTCCAAGGGATCAACAGCGAAAGGCGCATAAGTGAAAGAGATGTATAAGTGAACAAGCTTATTTAAAGGACAAAAAACGCAACATAGGCTCTAATGAGGGAATGAAGAAGAATTTTTCTATAGGAAAGGAACATATTTGTACGGATTGGCAATTACTGTAACGTAAATACAATGATAATGAGAAAACAAAAATTGTAGCATACCTAATAACAAACTATTCTCTTTAAAATGATTGATAATTGTCCCTCTCCGAACTCTAGTTCATGCGGAAAAAATGCCTTTCGTGACTATAAAGACGAAATATTAAAAAGGAACGTGAGAAAAAATGCTTATATTTTAAAGAAAATAAATCAAATTTTTTACATTTTACAGAAAATTTTGCACGTAAGTGAAATATTCATCCTTAGGGCAACGCGACGCATAAACGAATGATACTATCATTATTTTGCTGAGGAATGTGCTGGGATCATTTAAAATCGCCGTATTGGTGAAAAAGTCGCATAAATGAGGCGGCGTATAAGTGAGAGTCCACTGTTTTATTACTTCGTAGAAAAGAAAGAAAAAAAAAAACTTTTCCTTCAGCAAAATCTTTTCAAACATTTTAACAAACCCCCGATTCTAAGGGGTTTTTTTTCTCAAAAAAGAAAAAAGAGGGGTAAAGAGAAACAGAGAAAACTTTAACGGGCCCCAAAATTTTTCAAATTCCATTCTCGGCTTGCAGAACAACAAAGATTGAGACGTTATTTTACAAAACATTTTTGAAAATTCTATGTATTTTTACTATCAAATGCTAAAATCATTCCTTTCTTATCTAAGAGAAGGATGGGTTTTTTTTAAATATAATTTTCAATTATTATAACCCTGCAAACATTATCATCAGTTTCATATTTTTAAATCGTGTTAAGATGTAAAATTGATGTTTGGAAACTTGCAATAGTATTGCAGTACACTCTCAAAAATTTCTTCTTAAATTGACGGAAATTTTCTTGGCAGCAGTGCTGCCGGAAGATTAACGATATTTGACGGATTTCCGTTTCTATTTTTTCTGTCAAATGACGAAACTTCTGTCTTTATTTCTTCCGTTACAAGAGGGAAGTGTTCCGTCATTTGACGAATTTCTGTTTCGTTCTTTCTCCTGTTAATTGAAGAAATTTCCGTCGTCATTTTTTCCATTATGGGAGGGTAATTTTCCGTTAGTTAAAGAAACGTCCGTTATGGTTGTTTCTGTTACACAAATGATTTATTTCGTCATTTAAAGAAATGTCCGTTACGATCGTTTCCGTTAGATATAGGAAATTTTGAGTTTTTCGAAGAAACTAGTTATTTTTGTTTCTCTTAAATGATGGATTTCTTTTTTCAGCCCTTAAAAAAAAGAAAATTTTTGTACAGATTGAAGCAGGGTTAATCGGTTTAGAATAAATCGTTTTTTTTTCAAACTGTGTGTTTTTTCAATGTAATGTTAAGCTTGCTAAATAGTTTTATTTTTGCATTCATGCAACTTTTTTATTCAATTCATATTACCATTCATTCACCATTCATTCATATTACCTATTAGGCACATAAATATACAAGGTAGACACAAGTTAAGTCTTTCTAAAATCACATGGGGGTAAAATCCAAATGTTTATTTCTTCATTATTTTTTCAGCAGTTGTACATTTCAAAATACCCAAAAAGTAAATTTCAATCAAAACTTCATTTTACTACCCAATTTGCTTACTTAAAATGAATAGAGATAAATAATGTATCATTGAGGAAATGCACGTTGTAGATTAATCTTAAGTCTGGAGAATATTTAAATAACAAGAGAAAAAAAATAATAGACGAAATCCAAAACATTTAGAGTAGGCATGAAATGGCTCCAATAATTGCACACTTTTTGTCCTATGTGCTTTTATCTACAATACAATCAGAGCAAGAAAAAATACACCAAACTTTGAAAACAATATATCAATGATTCTGTGCTCTTATAAGATTTAATGCCTGAGTTTCACCTTACAGAGAACTTTTTAAATCCCAGTATAATATTCCCCTGTATGAATTATGGAAGAATAAATATACATCAATTTTTATAACGAAATTCTTATTATTGACATGTGTTTAAAAAATATTTTAAAAGTTATGTAATGTATATAACACTTGTGTTTGTAAATACTAAGAAATACTTTTTATGATTAAGAATGCATGATTTCAAGTTTTCTTACATTAATTTATTAATGGTAGTAGGCTATAATTATGAAGAAATAAATGTGCAAGATTTTATAATTAATTATGTCTTACACTTATTGCAATATATCGCTTGAATTGCTCATTCACAACAAAGTTTTTTTTATATGTACTAATTTCTTAATTGTTAAAAGATTTTCAAACAAAATTTCCTTTATAGAAATGAAACTGCATATTTTTACGCTTAATATTTTTACATTTAATTTAATTATTAAGTCCAAACGTGAATTTAATTCACGTGAATAAGCATTTGTTGACAATAAATTAATAACGTCTTGATGTCTCCGAAAAAAATTGCTCTCATTACGATTAGGGCTTAAACCGGTTTTTTAACAACCCTGAATTAAAGAATACTATTTTATAAATACTAATATAACTATATTTTATAATATATATTTAGAAAAATACCAGGAGAAAACCAGAAATTTGTATTTGAAAGCAACCTACAACCTTTTTCAAACAATTATTCACTTTAATAGGAATTTTTTAAGATATTAAAAAGTATTCTTGAATTTATATTTAACCTATTTCTTTTTTTCAATCATATTCAGAAATGCCTTCAAGTCAAAAATTTTGTTAGCTGCAACCAGCTCAGGACTTAAGCATCAAGACTTTTATCAGGACCTAAAAAAATATGTTATTAAACCCATATGATTCACCAACAAAAAGCTGTGCTTTTAGTAACTTCTTATAAGTAAAAGAAGATTAACACCTGTTTTAAACCACGTAGTAAACAGTAGGAGAATGGATTTACAGTAAGATAATGTAGAATTTTATTTTTACAGGCATTTATGCATACAGGTAATATTACTACAACTTTCTTCTTTTCGACTCATGGTTCCTCTTTCTGGTTTTATTTCTACAAAGACACTAAAAGAAAAGAAAAATAAAAGAAAATTATAACAAGACAATAAAAACTTAACTGAGTAGGGTGCTGCACTATGCCTGGTGCTTGGTAAATGAATCCTCGCCTTTTACTTGTAACTTAAGTTCATTAAAAGTGAGCATTCTTTTTTTGAAAATAATTGCTTCAAAAATTATTCTATTTTCAAGTGACTTAAAAAAATGCTGTTTACAAAATGCGATTTTTACAGCAGCACTCTGCTCTTTTTTTGACTTTTGAAAAACTCCCATATATATACTGTCGGCCCTGCCTAAACAAATACTGTGGGTTCCAAGATAAATTATTCAATTAAACGGGGATCTTTAACATTGCGTCTATGGCATGGGTTCCGGGATGCTTTATTCATATAAGCGGGTTATTTGTTTATCCGTTACCCGATTAAGCGGGGACGATTAGTACATGACTCATTTATGAAAGGATTTAAATATTTTGATCACTTTGTGTGACAGAGTGGACAAATAAGCCTTTAAAAATATACTTATAATCACAAAGAAAAGTTAGAATCACAGAACAAGCATAAAGTGGAATAAACAGCCTAAAACTGTAAGTCTGTCTGCAATTTCACGAAAAAATCTATTTTTTTCATCATGAAATCGACTGTAACAGAGTGGACATCCAACAGTTCAAATTAACTACCATAAGAAAAAAATTAGGCTCATCCTGGTTGTTGACCTAATAACATAATATAGCAAGCTAATCACGACAGTTATACTACCTATATTTTAAAAACATATATCAGATTGAATGCAATTATTTTATTTCCAAAAGGCTTGTGACAATTAGCAACATCGAAAATCTAGGGACATGGATGAATAATAGTGTTTTTTGGGATTTTTTTTTCATTTGCGTAATTATCTGCAGAAATGGTGTCAGAAGCATCTTTTGTGCTGTGCAGTTAGGGTGTAAAAAAATCAATGATTCTTTTAAAAAAATAAAAAAAAAACAATTTTTTTTATTTAAATCGGATTTTTTTTATTTAAAAAAAAAATGGAAACTTCAGTTATTAATTAATTTACATTTATGAACGACTTACCTTTAAGTTTTTAAAAATACAAAAACACCTTTGAAGTAAAGCTTCACCAAAAACTGTGATGTAAAACCAGATTCAATGCAAATACATATGATTCAAATCACTTTTAATATCAACAAAATTATGAAACACTATACAGAAAAATTAAAGAAAAGAAAGACAAGAAAAGAAAGAAAGAAAAGAACACTTCTCATTTTATTAAAATTTCAAGAAAGCATTACGTGAAATTTTAATAAAATGAGAAGTACAATGAAAAAATTATCTGCAAAAATTTTAAAATGAAATGTAACTTTTTCAGCTGTAATGAAAATAAAAAAACGAAAGAAATTAAGAAAATCAATAACTGTTGAGAGTGTGTAGAGATGGAAAATAACCAGCTGATGATGTTTTTTTTTTTTTTGGTAAGATATGTACAGGGCTCGAAGTTGACTTTTTTAGAATTTTAGGGGAATTTTAGGAACATTTTTCTAAAATTCAATTTTTTTCCACTGATAAGGACTGCCGCCCTCCCCCCCCCCCCCCCCAACTTGCAATGCAAAGGCATCGAAAATTCATCTTCTGTCTGGTTGTTTTTGTTTTTTCTTTTACTGAATGTATATCACACACATCCTATTATGTCCCTCCCGCCTCAATTCACTTTTTTCAACACCTGCCCTGCAGCTGATTGTATTTTCTTTAGTTCACAGATTAGACAAAACAAATAGCACTTTTTATGCATACATATTATTTTGACTGTAACCTTCCACCATCTGTGGAGGGGGGATGAGTAGGATTAATGCAATAGCATTCATCAAAAAGAAAATAAAAAAGAAAGAAAGAAATATATTTCAATATTATTTCTTACTTGGTACAATCTAGCTCTATATTTGTCTCTAAAAGAGTTAAAATCTTTAGACTATTTTAGCATAGCTGAATCTGTAAATGCATCAAATAACTCACAACAGTACATTTATTTCAAATTCTGAGTTGAGATCTTTGGGAAAATTTTATTGTTACAGATACTTAACAATTAGAAGGCCAGTAAAATTGAGTTCAGGCTCTATTAGATAAAAAGTACTAAAAATCACATACAACATTACATTACTTTTTCCCTAATTAGTTTATCGAACAAAGAACGATTACGTGTACATTATCAGACAAAAACTACATATGCATACTAAGTTTCATGTTTCTAGGCCTTGTTTTTGCAAGACTCGCTCACCAAAGACAAATATATCTACATGTACAGATTCTTCATTCCATTCAAAGTGACACGCATTAAGACAATAGCGATATGAATAGAATAATATAAATATAACATGAAATTTTCACGAAGTCTAAAAAAAATATTAGTTTTGAAAAGAAGACAGTCTTGAATTAGAAATGAAAAAAAAAAAAAAAAAAAGAAAAATTCAGTGATACCAATTGTTCAATTTTATAACAAACAGAAAAATATCTTTTAACAGGTTCATTTTACAAATTATTTCAAGTGACATAAACATTTTTTCTTTGGTAGTTTGGGGTAGGAATCTGAATCGACTAGCATACGAATTTGCACAATCATTTTTCAACAAAGCTAACTTTAAAAAATATAGATATATATATATATATATATTATACATTTATGCATATACATACGAAAATAACAACTGAATGCGTACTAATAGGGATTGTCTGTTTTTGACACATATGGTTGTCATTTTAATTCCACGAATGAGTAAGAATCAGCATTTTTATTTATTTACTTTCAAAGTTCAACTTGTTCTCAACCACGATATGCCTTCCAAAACGATTATTTAGGTTTAATTATTAAACATACTTAAGAATTGACTAATCAAAGTAAGCTTTTTAAGATTTCCATTAGCCCTGATAAGTTCCCGCTGATTTAAATAAGAATTTTCTTTTGGAATTTAGATTCAAACAGGGCGCCTTTTACCCATTCGTAGAACAGAGAAACTGTGAACATTCCATGAATTTATATTTTTTTCAAGCTGCCATTAAAAAATGTCTAAAAGTTAGCAGAACGATTAAATAATTTTTGGAATCCAATTCTGAAATTAAGTACTTACCCATATTTCATTATGTTGTTTTCCTTTTCCTTTCCGACTGATTTTCGTAGCTTGCTTGTTCTTCGGTGGCGCTGGTATCGTGAATCATCTCGGGAAGAAGCGGGACTGCGCATGCGTGAATGCGGAAGTTAGAAGAAATAACGGAAGTTTTCGGTTTTAAGGGAAACAGAAATTTTTCGTTAAAAAATGAATGAAAATGTAGTGTATAAAGAGGGTTTTTTCTGAGAGTGTAGAACATTCTTCTACTGCATGAATTAATCTTATTTCACACTAGATGCGTGGCCCGGCGTTGCACGGGTTCCCTCAAAAATGAAAGCGATCTCAAGTGACGCATCCGTTTTCGGTAGAGCAACAAGATCGCCGCCACGGCGGCTCGCTACGGTCAGCGCGCTCTACACACAGCTGCCAAAACATTACTATTAATAAACGCCATCTCTCGAGAAGAGTGGAAACTGAACCGCTCGTGCTTTTCGATCATTATTATTTTTAAACTATAATAATAACTCCTTACATATAACGTAATGTTATTAGCCTTTCTGCCTAAATGGACTATTCAACACAAAAATAATTTTTCATTTCGAACCAGTAGTTCCTGAGATTAGCACGTTTAAAAAATAAAACTCTTCAGCTTTATATGACTAATATAAATTCATTTCATGCTTAAATTTTTAGCAAAACATAACAATATTTTTCTATAACAGCCTTTTCATAAACTTTTCATAAAGTACCTCCAACAACGATCTTCCGCCCTATAATCTTTTTTCATAAATCGCATTTCTTCATCCCATTATAGAATTTAAAATTGCATTAAAAATTTTTCTTTCATACATTTTTTAAAAAATTTTTATTGAAAGCTGGCTGACGTTCCCAACTTTGCAGTAGTTTGAAAAGCAATGTGACAATTGGAAGAGATCAAAGAATAACATCAGAAAAATAAATCTAAAAAGCAGTATTGGTACACGACCTTTATTCCCTCTGTATACGTAGATGAAAACTACACAGTCCAGTCACATTAATGTGACCACCATGTACTTTCGACGTCGACGTTAAATTAATAATCACAAAAAGCACTTGGTAGCACAATGTAGTTGGGGGTGTACAAAGGGTGTGTGAGGGCTTTGGAAACCATTTCTATCATTGGCGTAATGCAAAAACGGGGCGATTTATCCGACGTCCAAAAGGGCATAATCATTGACTCAGGCCAAGGGTGGAAGCATTTCCAAAATGGCTGAGTTTTTGAACTGTTCGCTTTTGCCATCGTGGTAAAAGTGTACCGTGCATGGCAAAATGGGACTGTCAAAAATTAGCGACGTGGAAAATGTGGTGCACCAGGAGCCATAGATGACAAGGGCGAACGACGGCTGCGGAGATGCGTTCGGGTTGATAGACGGGCTACAGTTGAGCAACAGACCCCCCAGATGAACCAAGGGGCTACCAACATCATCTACCAAACTACTATTTAGTGGACGTTGCTGCATCTGAGCTCCCGAAGCACAAGACTGGTTCATGCAGCTATGCTGACTACTGTCCATCGACGACGAACCCTGGAATTTACACGCCAGTATCGCAGCTGGATGTTTATTGAGTGACAACAGGTAGCATTTACTAATAAATCACGTTTTATGCTCCGTAGGGCAGATGGACGTTGACGTATAAGGAGTGAAACCTCTGAAACTAAACACCCTCAACCATTGCTGTAACGGTCCAAGCTGGAGACAGGAGCATTATGGGCTGTGGAATATTTTCCTGGCATTCTCTGGGCTCAATCATCATTGTGGAAGGCACGATGAATTTCTACAAGTACGCATCTGTCTTTCCGGACCATGTCCACCCCTATATGTGCAATGTTTTTCCTCAGGATGATGGCATCTACCAGCAGGACAATGCGAAGTGCCATACAGCTGCCAGTATACGTGCGTGGTTCGAAGAGCACCAGAATGAGTTTACCCTTCTTCCCTGGCCAGCAAACTCTCCTGATTCAAACAGAATCGAGAATCTGTAGGACCATCTCGATCGGGTTATTCGCTTCATGGATCCTCATCCGCGTAATCTAGACCAGCTGGCCACAGCATTGGAGTCGGCATGGCTCAAACTACCAGTGAACACCTTCAGGGCCCTAAATAAATCTCTTCCTGCACGTCTCTCAGCAGTCCGCTCTGCGAAAGGTGGTTTTTCAGGCTTTTAACATGTGGTCACATTAATGTGACTGGACTGTGTATTTCACACTCGAACAGCAACATCGAAACTAATAAAAGTATTCATTGACCATTCGAGTTAGTTTAAACGTGCCCAACACTGCATTGAGACTATTTCTTTTTAATATACAATGCTCGCGAAATCTGAAGAGACTTTGCGTAACTTACTGGTCATTATTGAAGAACTTTTTTTGCTGATTCAAGTGTATTTTTTGCAAAGCGAAGCAGTACGTTTATACTTTTATTAAAAAGTAGCCGTAAACGGTTTAGATGCGCCGTTCGCTTTTTATGCCATTCAGATTTCGAGCCAAGATTATCGTCTTCTGCGGCTGGGTACATAAGTTAGAGGGCGGTATTTATCAATTTGTTTCTCGTTAAATTCCATAAAAAAAGCAAAAACTCCAACAAGTAGCATCATTCTTTTTTTTTTTTTTTAAGTGCTGCCTACTCAATCAAAACATCTTTGTTTCTTCTTTTCTATGATTGAGTTTTAAATGGTACAAATTTTCAAACTACGATCAGCATGGTTCGATTTTTATTTAAAAGTGAATAGTTTTCCCTTTCCTACCACTCCCTCCTCAAGAAGATGCAGTATCTTGTAAAGTTTTTTTTCTTATTTTAGCTACAACTTCAAAGAAATCTGTACTGGCTTTCAAGTTCCGGTGTGCACCCTCATGCGCTATCATGCATCTTTTCGAATAAAGCAGTTTTGTACTATTATGCCCGCATTATGTACAAATAATCAGCCTCCTAACGATTTTAAGGTAAGTAACTGCTTGTGTGTAGCATTTCAGCTGCTAAAAACACTTACTGCTTGCTTCAATTGTTTAACAACGCGAAACGCGTCAATAATAGCAATAAAATGGAATCTTTAGTCACACGAGTAGAATTAGGATATTCATTAAATATTTTTACGGTATTATGTAAGATTTTCAAATAACCCTTGAGTTGAGTTAAAAAATTAGAATTAAGTTTCCTAAAGCGAAGGGAAACCACGAGTGTAGGCACATTCATTTTCAAGAGAAATCAGCAAATAAAGCAATGTGCAATAAAGTTGATTGGCATAACTGTTAATTAAGGGTAAAGCATATTCTATAAATGAAACACATAAAAACTAGCTTATTAGGAGCAAAAAGCAAAAAATCACTGCTCCTATATATTTTCTAATAGACCACGAGCATTTTTTTTTTTTCGATAATATTTTTTTTTTTTTTTGTAATTTTAATACTATTGACTGCACCTTTTTAATTTTCTTTTGTTCTGTTGTTTATTTATTTTTTTATATAGATATATTTTTAATTATAATATTTTAAATATTTATTTGTTTTATATTTTTTGCTCATTTTATGTTTTTTATTTATTTATTTTTTTTTTACTTTTTTTATAAATTGAATTATGCATTTTTTCCCTTTTTTTTAATTATTTTTTTACAAATTTATATATTTATTTATTTTTATTACGTTTTTTTCACATTTATCTTTTTTTTTTCATTACCATCATGTAAGTATTTTACTCATACTTTTGTTTTAATTTAATATGAACCAATTTTTTTCTCCTGTATATACTAAAATTGCATGTCTACCCATGTGGGTTGCTTTGTAAATTTTCACATACGTCATCCCATAATTTGTTAAATTTAACATTGTTGAATATGTACAAAGGGATGGCGTATTTAGAAAAAAAAAGGGGGAGCAAAATGTGAAACATAGAATTATTTTTCAAAAAAGACTATTTTTCAAGTGTCTGTAACTATGCAGTAAAAGCTAAAAATATACACTGTGCACTTAAGAAAAAATATGATAAATGCAAGTGAAACAATAGTAATTTTTTGGTGCATTCATTTGGCGCGTCGTCTATAATGCGGAACAAAATTCCGGTAAAAATACCTAAATTCAAGTTAACAATATTTCTCCAAAGCTATGGAGAGCAGTTATTCAAAACAAATTATCAAATAACAGAAAAAAAAAAATCTACTCTTCGTAAATGTTTTCATTTGTACTTTCATACCCGTTTTTTTACTCATATCTTAATAAAGTTTTCGACTATTTTTAGTACGCTTTTATTAGTTTCACATGTGGGTTTGTCTGTTTGTTTGTTCGTATGTATGTAACTCTGAATAAAAGATAAAATTCACGTTCTTTACAAATATGAAAGTAATGTAGTTAATAATATTATTAGTACTAAAAGCTAAACTATATTATTACATGTTGATGTATTATAAGTGTTTTAGTTGTTTGTATGTAACTCTGAATAAAAGAAAAAAATAACGTTCTCTGCAAATATAAATGTAGTATATTTAACACTATTATAAATACTAAAGGTCAAACTATATTACATGTTTATATAAGTGCATGTAAACTTAGCGGATGTTCAATAGTTTTGAAAATCAGAGGGAAATCAGAGTATCGTGAAATATTTTGATTAACTGTAAAAGCGTATTTTTTAGTTTTTTTAAACTATATTAAAATTATATAAAAATGTCCTTCTATAAATACGTAATGTGCGATCAGTACTAAATTTTGCAGCTTATAAGTTTCAACAAGTTCATGCATTTGGTTGAGTTTACAACGGAAGGGCATGACAAAATCCGCAAGCGACTTGAAGAGTACATGAATTGTACCATCGAGTTCGCTGGATCAGTAAAGAATTGTTCGTAAGTATTCACTCTCTATCGCTACTCTTTAAATAAATCAAACTTACATCTACGTGCGTCCAACTGAAGCTGTCCTCTAGGAGAGCAGATATAATCACATTGGAAAAATATATTTGGAGCACTTTTTTCTTTTAAACTCAACTGATTCGAAAAATTCTAAGTATGAGTCATTGAAATTTCGTACATTATTCTGCACAATGATAATAGAAACAATAAACATCAACAAACTTCAACCAGCAAATTATAAATTAAGAGCTAAATTTATTCACACTGTTAAAAAAATTTCCTGAAAATAACGAAAAAATATACGGCAGCTGAGTTGCCGGAGTGTTTTCGTTTCGTTAATTATATTTCCGTTAGGCATTTTTTCGTTTCGTAATTCTCCGTTCTTCATTTTTTCGGTTCTTATTATCCCGCTTATACGTTATAGGCTTATACCTATACGCTTTGACTTATATGTATACATGCAAGATGGAAAATTATTTAAATTTTGCAAATTAACAAGCGCTTTTATAGCAGCTTAATATCAATAGCAAATTATCTATGGAAGTTCAATAAATTAGTCCTTTAAGTGCCGCAAAATGCGTAGATTGTGTAGAACAACAAATGCACAAATTGAAATTTTAAGAAACATTTGAAAATTTGCGAAACAATATAAACATATTGTTACAAATCTTGTAAATAGTTGTTGTTTTTCC